>LQRL01110100.1:9161-21078 GCA_001703475.1 Hydroides elegans | reverse complement strand
AACTACAGTTATATAGATAATAATTAATAATAATTATATATAAGTGAATGAATTGTGAATATATATGTATATTGAATTATATATGAATATCTAAAGCTAATGTTGCGTTCAGATTCTTCGGTTTTGAACTAATAATGATAACATACTATCCACTTTCTTCTAAACTAAAACAAAACAACCTTAGAATCAGTGCTTAGAACCCATACGCATGATAACAGATATGTCCATGTGAGTATAATTAGTGAAAGTACGCGCACTAACAAGCCAATACACTGAATCCAAAGAAACAAACATAATATGTAAAACGATTACTTCGTTAACAATTCAAGGAAAATAGGATTAGATACGAAGCGATCAATATCCTTCGTTAAAAAAAGTGCGTTAAAATACAACAGAGTCATGTGAATATGTGGTGTTCATTTGCTAATATTTGAATTTAATATTCTCATTGAAAAAAAACTAGGCAATGAATAAAAATATTTCAGAAAACAAACGTTATGGGACACTCGTATTGCTTGGTCTCATTGTTGGATGTATCCTATTGATTTCCCATGCCTCATTTGAAACTCAAATGTATGGGTAAGTAGCTTTTTATACTTATATTTCAAGTGGTAATTTAAAGTAACCGGATGTTGTTATTGTAGCGCAATTAAAATGATTAATTATATCAATAAAGAAATATTTGTGGTAAGGGCACGCACTTGCGGTATTGGTCTGCGACACCTAGACATTAACAAAAAAAGTAAATATTACGACATTGGTATTAGATTTTTTTGCGTTTCGCAGTGTCACAAAAAAACAAGCGCATGCCTTTCACGTTAGAAAGGATGGACTTCTACGAGTCGCATTTTATAAATGTTTAATCAAATTACGTTTCATTGTAATAAACATTTAGCTATGCATTTAAGAGGGTTTATTATTATGATACTACTTTTAAGTATTACCTTTATTATATTAAGATGATTTTTTTATCAAA
Source organism: Hydroides elegans (assembly GCA_001703475.1). NCBI lineage: Eukaryota > Metazoa > Annelida > Polychaeta > Sabellida > Serpulidae > Hydroides > Hydroides elegans. The sequence continues at coordinate 20,102 of LQRL01110100.1, read as the reverse complement.
AAATAAATGCTACGCCCCTGTGACAGCCTGTATGATCATTTAAAACTATATGTTTCTCTTGTTGAGCTGTAGTTTTTACAAAATTTATCATTATTGCGCATTTTGATAGGCAACCGACACTATCCTTTGATACGATGTCTCAGCCAAAGGACATGCTGGCAACAGATGCGAAACGCCAAAAAGAATCAAAGTGAGTTGAATCGACCCTTGAATGCGCCAAGCAATGGGGGTTAAGTATATGTTAGACGATTTTAAAAACTTACGTCACATGATTTCGTGAAATTGTTTATCCTAAATGTTCTTTTGGTCCCTCAAACTAAATCATTATTTTTTGCTTTGTCTATAATAATTGAAATACAGTATATCAAAGGAATCAGAGGTTATGTGCCACATACGTTGCAAGTATTATGGTGATAAACATTGATAAACATGGTGATAAACATTTTGGTTTACTGAACACATTGATTCATGAATCCCTGAGGTCGTTTTGATTAAATCACGAACGATCGACATTTATAAACATTCATAGTTTTCATTTTGAAAATAAGTTAATTATGGCTTGCGGAATAACCTAGGATCGCTGCCAGATTTAACGAATAAAGTAAGGTCAAGCGATATTGGTTTTACTTTATTTACTAGCAGAAATTTGCGCAAGCGTAGTTGTCTATGTGTAACACTTAAATTATTTAATATTCCCATGAACAGGTCACCTTACTCACCATTGAAACCAGAAAAAGAGGCAGAGCATGAAAATACTATCCAGAACCATGGACCGTCGCAGATACCGGCTTGCGATATGAAAACAAGGATCAAGAATATCAGAAGTTTATGTCCATCAAATATATCACAAAAACGAATGCCAAGGTAAGCGGTTTTGTTTGATTAACAATCAAAAGAGCAGAGTGTAATCCAACAGAGTGTTCTTATTTTTTTCAAAATACACGTATAAGTAAATAAAACGGACGACACATCACGATATGAATTCCTTTATATAATGTTTAAAATACAATTTGGTCAAAAAAACATTAAATGTGGACTCGATGGAATTATTTGTTTTAAATATTCCCACGAGCGAATATCTTAAATTTACAGACATAATTTACTTTAAGCAAAAATGTATTTACATGTTTTTGTGTACGAATGCACTTACATTTGTATGAACGTTCCTGTAATTCTTGCGAATTTCAAGAAAATAAATTACAATAAAAGACATAGCACGATCCACAATAATTCCTTAAGAAAGTTCATTGAGTGCTTGCAATATTTCATTACCCAATAATTTATATATAAATGTTAACGTTTGTGTTGCAGGATGATTGTAGACCACAGTCGCAAAGTGGCTTACTGCGGAATAGCAAAAACAGGAGTAACAACTTGGAAAATGGTAATGGCGAATAACACATTAAACGGTAGACGGATTCCTACGGGCACGGATCCTAAAAGCTGGATACATACTCGTTTACGGCAGTTCGGACTTTCAGTTGAAACATATTCCCCGTCGAGGCATCGCACATACACCAAGTTTATGGTGATGCGTCACCCCTTCGATAGATTAATTTCAGCTTACTATGATAAAGCTTTTCCGAATTTTATACGCGATGGGAAGGCAGTTATAACACTGCTCTCAAAACCCATCTCGAATTGGGTCGTAAGCAAATTTCACAATACAGACAAAAGTATAAATAAAAACGATTACAATGCAACGTTTTGGGAGTTTGTGAAATATGTTTTACACAAAGGTGACATACATTGGAGTCCATATCATTCGAAATGCGGCGAGTGTTTTGTGGATTATGACTTTATTCTTAGAACTGAAACATTAAACGTTGACGCAAAGTTATTCCTCGAAAAGAGTTATCCGCATCTAACCGAAATTCCAGCTTATAACGCGATGAGAAAAACGCAGAGTGCAAAGCAAAATGTGAAAACTGTGAAATTTCTAAAGGAATTTAACCAGTTGAATGAACAGGAAGTCATGACTTTGCTGAATAAATATAAATTGGATTTAGAACCGCTTGGATACAATTATGATAAAGAATCACAAACTGCAATTTGTTCTTTCCGTGATGACAGCGGTAAAACGTGCTGCTGATAAGTACAATTTCATGGTTATGACTGTAAATATATATCAAATAAGAGGTACTGTCTCGCAGAATTTATATGTATCTATATAAGTTTTTTTTAAAATAAATATCTAGAAATAAAAGGCGTTAATCGTCTCTATTTCACTCGTCCTTGACCGCACCAATATGCTTTCAGAACGTTTCGGCCCATTTCCATTTCGGGCCATTTCTATTTCGGTCCACTTTTAAGTGGGCCGAAATGGAAGGACGTTTCGGTCCAAGACGTTTCGGCCCACTTTTTGAAATTATCAGATATATGTTTTAAAGTTCATATGATATTTCATATCTATCTCAGATATTTTCTCATGACAATTTATTCTTAATGTAATTCAAGCATATATTTATGAATTTTTCATGCATTTGAAAAAATAAGTTAAATCATTTGTTTTTGAATGTCAAATGCATTTTATATTCAATGTTTAAATGGTTCTATGATCTTGTTTATATCTGGGATCAGTGAAATAAAAGTTCAAAAAAAATATTGGGATATAACGATTCATATGAATAGTTATTGGGATCATAGACAATCTTACTTCAGAATTTCGCTTTATTGTAATTGCAATTATGCTATGTACGTGTGTTACACATAAACGTGTGTCCCCCTTCACGGGCTGAGCTTTAAATGAAAAATCACACACTATATGACACTAAAATTTAGTATTTTAAAAGTTAACATTACATATTGGTTAATAGATGTGAGAAAAAAGTGGGCCGAAACGTCCTTGGCCGAAATGTCTCGAAAAGTGGGCCGAAATGGATATGGGCCGAAACGTCTTGACACCCACCAATATACAATAGTCTTTCATCAGATACATGTTACATATTTAAATCGGAAATATACATTTATATAAAAAAACAGAAGCTTCTGGCACATTTTATGAACAATCATAAACATATTACCACTACCTGTTTAATAATTTATGGGCTGACATGATAAAATGGGTGGAGTCATAAATGCCATTAAGAACCCTTTCAACATTGAGAAGGCATTGCAAGACCATCCAGTGGTTATCTGAAAGGTGCTCAAACTTTGAGTTGATCTTGCATTATGCAGCAAACCATTTATTAATGAGGATGTTAGCATGTTTATTCAATGTCCTTGCAATGGCGTTGATTCGACAAATCAGAAATCCCATAATTTAAAGTATTTGCATACATGTATATCAACATTACTGAATTATTTCATTATGCAATGTGGATCAATACAAGTGTTATCTCACACAACATCCCAGTAAATCTCGAACAAAAACGTAACATTGTGTAAAATACGTTTTAAAAACGTGAAAAATGCGTCTGCTGTGTTTTTTTAGTCGGGAATGGTCGCATGTACATGTACGTACTACGCTTTTGTTATAGTGACGTCGAAAAATTACCCTTTGGTCCGAAACACCAGTTCTCCGATCGTCCAGTAACGCCTTTCTTATATCCGACTTCGTAGATACTTTGCAACGACATGCATCCTACAATGTATGTTCTTCCAAAATGACAAAAGATACGTCTATTAACAGACTGTTTGATAACCTCCTTTGTCAAGATATGTGTATTCTGGAATCTTCTATATTTTCTACATGCATATAATAACGTTCATTGTTGTTTATCTGTACTAAGTAGACCGTGTACGTGATATGTTTATTTGTACAAAGTAGACCGAGTACGTGCTATATAGCATGTTCTTTGTTATGGAATGTTCTAGAATATGTGTGAAATGGTATAAATAGGAGTCGAGATTCTGTGCTCGTCAGATGCGGATTGGTGATAATAAGAAGTAAGGAAATAATATTGGAAATAATAAAGCAAGCTGAATAGAGCGGCGTTTTATTCGGACTCACAAACAAGACGTTGTACCAGGGGGGCAGATCCACACTACAAGGGGCAGTATTGGGCAGTACTTCTCAGCTGTTTCTTGACATTTGGGGGCTCGTCCGGGATAGCTCTCTTGTGGTTTCGAAGAACGAATATCGCAAGACGCAAGAGAAGACCATTCATCGCTGCTGGGTATTATTTCTTGTAGAGGGTACACCGAATGCATCATCATGAGTGCTCCGTACGAGAGATGGCTGTCGCTAGGCAAAGAGCTGGGGTACACCGGCGAGAAATTAGAGACGTTCGTCGCCAAGAAAGAGCAGGAATTCATCGACCGATGGGAGAGGGTACGCAAACGAGAAGACGAGAGAGAGGCTCGTGAGGCAGAAATCGAGGCAAAACGACAGGAACAAGAAGCCAAGCGTCGGGAACGTGAGACACACCTCGAACTTCAACGCAGAAAAGAAGAACATGCCCTGGAGCTTGAGCGTTTGCAGATTGAGGGACGACTTCATCAAGCGGTTCGAGCGCTTTGCTGCGAGTCAAGAGTGGCCGGAGGACACGTGGGCAGCCAGTCTGAGTGTCTTGCTGACAGGAAAAGGACTCGACGTCTACGCCAGCATGCCGCCAGAACAGACCAACGACTCTGATGCCCTGAAGAAGGCTGTTCTCCACAGGTACCAGCTCACCGCCGACGGATTCAAGAACAAGTTCCGCGAAGCCAAACCAGACAGGGGTGAGACGGTTTTACAGTTTGTTACCCGCCTGAAACGCTATCTCGACCGGTGGACAGAACTTGCTGAGGCAAACGGAATTGTAGCTGCTATCAAGGACCTCTTCATCCGTGAGCAGCTGATCAATACCTGTTCGAAGGAGCTGGCCCTGTTCTTGAAGGAGCGTGCCCCAAAAACAATTGACGAGGCTACACAGCTTGCTGAGCAAAACCTGGAGGCACATGGTGGCGCACTCAACTCACAGAGGTCAAGTTCAAACCGGGGTGTTCAACAGTTGTAACAGTCAACTCCGACGCAACAACAACCGTCATCAACGCGATCAGACGCCAAACCTTCCGACAAGAGCCGCAACAACACCATTTGCTACTATTGTGAGAAGAGGGGTCATTTTGCACGCGAGCGTCGCAACAAGAAGGCAGACGAAAGGCGTGGTGCTGCAGGAATGGCGAGGGGATTCCACGACGATGGTTTGCCCGAAGACTGTAGAAAGAGAGAGTCATCTCCACAGGACCAAAGAGGGCAGAACCAGGGTCAAGATTCAAAGAAGACGGCAGCATTCTGCAAGACGCTTCCTGAGAACATCAGCCGTAACACAGAGAATGGTCAACTGATGTTAGCCGACGGTTCTTCTATCACTATCGCGAGTGGCATACGAGACGCAAACGAGGTGTCAGACGCAGGCCGACTTATCTCATCAACTGGGTACGTTGGAGATGTGCAAGTGAAGGTGTTGAGGGACACTGGTTGTACCTATGCAGTAGTCAAAGCCGGACTGGTGCATGAAAGCCAACTCAAGGGACGACAGATGTGCTGTGCGCTTGTGGATGGGTCAATTAAGAAGTTCCCTCTAGCACGGATTGAGGTAGACACGCCTTACTTCACCTGGGTTGTAGAGGCTATGTGTATGGAGAACCCAATCCACGACCTGATCATCAGGAACCTGCCCGGAGCTACGACAGAGGAGAATCCTACCTGGCAGAGGAAGGAGTCGACAGCTCTAGCAGTAACGATAAGGGCTCAAGAACAAAAGGAGAAGAAACCTATCAAGCCATTGAAGGTTGTCGACATCGCATGAGTCACTAGTGGGAGGTCACCTTGCTATGAAGAAGACGCTGGACCGGATTACTTCCAATTTCCATTGGCCTGGAATAAGCGGCGATGTGACAAGATACTGTAGATCCTGCGATGTATGCCAGAAGACAGTCCCTAGAGGTAGTGCGACGTAGGTTCCACTCGGGGAGATGCCGCTCATGGACGAACCGTTCCAACGTATTGCTGTGGACCTGATTGAACCCGTCTACCCAGTGTCCGACAACAAGAACCGATACATACTAACGGTGGTGGACTTCGCAACTCGATATCCAGAAGCTATAGCGTTGCCGAAGATAGAGACGGAACGAGTAGCAGAGGCGTTGCTGGATGTCTTCTGCAGAGTTCCAAAGGAGATACTGAGTGACCGTGGTTAGCAGTTTACAGCCGACATGATGAGGGAGGTTTGCAGACTTGTGTCAATCAAGCAAATCTACACGACACCGTACCATCCCCGCTGCAACGGACTGTGTGAGCGAGTGAACGGAGTCCTGTAGAGTATGCTGAAGAAGATGTGCCAAGGGCGTCCTAAGGACTGGGACCGGTATCTTCCTGCCGTGCTGTTTGCCTACAGAGAAGTACCACAAGCCAGCACAGGGTTCTCGCCATTCGAGCTCCTCTACGGAAGGACTGTTCGGAGACCGATGCAAGTTCTGAGGGAACTGTGGACGAAGTGTGAAGCTCCAGAGGTCCGGAACACGTACCAGTACATCTTCGACCTGAGGAACAACTCGAGGAGACGTGTCAGCTGGCTCGCGAAAATCTCCAAGCTGCACAAGGAGAGTTCAAACATCACTACGACAAGAAGACAAAGAAACGATCCTTCGAAGTCGGCCAGAAAGTCGTTGGGTTGCTACCTACTGATAACAACAAGCTGCTTCTTCAGTGGAAGGGACCATATGAAGTCGTGGAAGTCCTCAACAGAATGGACTATAGAGTCAACATGGATGGGAAAGACAAGGTTTTCCATGCCAATCTATTGCGTCGATACTTTGTGCGTGACGACGTCCACACGAAGGCAGCAGCTGTGACATTTATCGACGAAGATGACTCCATGAATGAAGACTCTCTTCTCCATCTACCGACGTTAGAGAACAAGGAGAGCTACAATGATGTGAAGATCGCCGACACACTGAGTGACGTACAGAAGAGGCAGGTAGCAGATCTGCTGTATGAATACAGAGACATATTCACGGATGTACCTGGAACAACAAACCTGGGGGTACATGCCATTGAACTGACAACAAAAGAGCCTGTGAGGGTGAAGCAGTACCCGATGCCATACTCGACTAGACAAGTCATCAAGGACGAGGTAGAGAACATGCTGAAGTATGGAGTGATCGAAAGGTCTACTTCTCCCTACAACTCTCTGATAGTGCTGGTGAGGAAGAAAGACAATACATACAGATTCTGTATAGACTTTCGGAAATTGAACAGCATCACGAAGTTCGACACCGAACCGATGGGAAATCAAGAAGATCTGATCGCCTAGCTACATGGGGACAGGGTCTTCACAAAGCTCACCTTCAGCAAAGGGTATTTGCAGATCCCATTGGATGAAGCATCGAAGCCTCTGACGGCGTTCACGACTCCAGATGGATGTTACCAGTTCGGAAAGATGCCTTTTTGGTTGCAGAACTCCGGTGCGGCGTTCAACAGAGTGATGCGCAAGCTCCTCAAGGGTGCCAAGAACGCGGAGTCATATGTTGATGTCCTCGGACACACAAGAGACTGGCTAGGCCATATGATGATGCTGCGAGACGTATTCCAACGCATCCGATGCGCCAAGCTGACACTTCGACTGTCAAAGTGTGAGATCAGAAGTGCAGAAGTGGACTTCGTCGGACACATAATCAAAGAAGGCCAAGTCGAGATGGACCGAGGCTAGCTCGACAGGATCAGGGATGCTCCGCCGCAGCCCACGACCAAGAAGGAAGTCAGATCATTCCTTGGACTTGCTGGTTACTACAGGAGGTTCATCCCGAACTTTGCCAAGATCGCCGTGCCATTGACCGATTTGACGAAGAGAACCTTTGAAGGTCGAATGGGGACCAGTCCCGGAGTCAGCATTCCGGACGCTGAAGGAACAGCTTACGGAGGCCGCGATATTGCAGTTACCAGACTTTGCAAGCCCTTTCATCATGCAGGTTGATGCTTCCGACACAGGAGTGGGCGCGGCCTTGCTTCAGAACTTTGAAGACGGACTATTTCCTGTGGCGTACGCGAGCAAAAAGCTGTTGCAAAGGGAGAAAAACTACTCGGTATTCGAACGGGAATGTCTCGCCATTGTGTTTGCCGTGCAGAAGTACCAGAAGTACCTCTATGGAACTGAGTTCGTGCTACATACCGATCATAGACCACTCTCTTACATCCAGAAGTGCAAGATCGACAGCGCCCGGATCATGAGATGGTCGTTGTTTCTCCAGAACTACAGTTTCCGTATTGAAGCCATCAAAGGATCGGACAATATCGCGGCGGATTATTTGAGCAGGACATAAACTGGACATAGTGAGACAAACGTTATTCTGATGCAGAATTCGATGTAAAAACATTTGAAATATTTTCTTAAGAGGGGGGCTATTGTCAAGATATGTGTATCCTCGAATCTTCTATATATCTACATGCATATAATAACGTTCATTGTTGTTTATATGTACTAAGTAGACCGTGTACGTGATATGTTTATCTGTACTAAGTAGACCGTGTACGTGCTATATAGCATGTTCTTTGTTATGGATGTTCTAGAATGCGTGTGAAATGGTATAAATAGGAGTCGAGATTCTGTGCTCGTCAGATGCGGATTGGTGATAATAAGAAGTAAGGAAATAATATTGGAAATAATAAAGCAAGCTGAATAGAGCGGCGTTTTATTCGGACTCACAAACAAGACGTTGCACCACGGGGGCAGATCCACACTCCATAGGCAGTATTGGGCAGTACTTCTCAGCTGTTTCTTGACATCCTTAAAGATCTACATCATTATAGATAGTTTTATTCAGAAAAATGTTTTGGCTAATGATCTAAGATTTTCTTGTTTTATTTTACAAAACGCTTGATTTTGGTTGCAGGATGGAAAGAAAAATGTAAGCTTGACACGATTAGGTATTTGTTGCCACCAATAATGCGTATAATTGGTTGTATTGTGTGATACGGTAATTCGTAAAAGTTTATGGTTCTTTTTTCTTCAATCTTGAATGTGTATACGCATTTATGTTATTTTCCAACAATCCGGCGTATATTTCTCACATACATACGTAGTCTCGAATTTTTCCTAGTTTGTAAAAAATCAGGTGTTATTTTTGGTCTCAAAAGAAGGCACCAGTTTAATTGACATATGAATTAATGTAATCAACCAACATTCAAGCAAATAATACCGTATCCGGTTCACATTCAAGCGAATATTATTCCAATATCACGAATGTAATAATCATTTTGAATAATTTATTTCCGAAATTCAGTATATTCATAAAATTAAATTCGAATCTCAAAATTTTCAAAGTAAAAGAGTTCAGGTTTTAAATTTTATAACTATAATAAGATATATTTATTTTTTGACATTTGCATAAACGAAATTTTATCTTTGTCAGAATTAATTATTTATTGTCTAAACAGAGTTTTGAATTAAATAAAATAAGAAATCGATCGAATGCTGGAGAATTCATTTTTCATTCAAGAGAATATTCGAACCATTAATGAAAATGTCTAAGAAAAAAAATTCATTCAAGCAGATTGAATACCCGATACGCGTAAATGTAGAAATACGCCGGATTTGAGGTAACAGTAGTAACGCTAACTTGACAGAGCATTAACGAATTAGAGTTAACTTTAAATTTATAATGTATATTAGAAAAGAAATGCAAATATGTTAAGATATATATCATTTTCATTCCCGATGTACCATTAGGTTAGAAATGTAGTTAGCTGAATAGATAAATGTAACTATGAATAGATAGGGTATTTCTCAATTGCAATATATAGTATATAAGTTATCAATACTGGATTTAAAGATATTGTCAAACATTGAAGTTAGAGTAACATCCAATGAAATTATACTTATTTTAACAAAATAAGAAAGGTTTTATAAATATTGTCCTTGCATGGAGCTCCAAGTTCCAATGAACTATAATATAGCATACTTTTTATTCAATAAAAACTAAAATGAATGGGTGCATGATGTCCGTTTTTAAACATAGCTTGTATGTTCAACTTGAATATATGTTATGCTTTTCATAAAAAGTTTTTTTTTTTTAATTTTACATGTATCTTTGACACTATTTGTCCTTTATTTCAAGCAAAAGTAAGAAAATGTCTCAAGAACGGATGTCCTTTGCATCTAAACAAATTATTTGCATATCCGAAAGGTAATACAATTGTGCTGTAATCTGAAAAATATGGTATCCACCCAAAAAGTTTCCGCCCAAAAAGTTTCCGGCCATAAAGTTTCCAAAAATGACAACATGGGACAACAAGTTTCCAGCCAAAAAGTTTCCGCCCAAAAAGTTTCCAGCCATAAAGTTTCCAAAATTTGCACATGGCCCAAAAAGTTTCCGCCTAAAAAGTTTCTAAAATTTTATGATGTTCAAAAGTTATTTCATAAATAAATAAATGAAACAATGCCCACTTATCTATTCATCAATGTTACTCGTTATTACTTTACTATTACTATTATTTTAATAAGGTTTATAAGTGCATATATGTATGTATATATGTTCCATATTTTTCCATGAATAATCGAGATAAAAATGTGCAAATGGCGTTGTGGCGATTATTGTAAATAATTGTGATGTATTGTCACGAAAACATATTATTACGCGTAAACGTCACAGAAGTATAGTGATTTATCTTAAAGTTTCAAACACGTGTGTCTTGATTAAGAAAACATATAACGTTGTAAAATATCAAATATAACATGGCTTTTTTGTGTGGACAAACTCGAAAGAAGTGTTTCATATTTATTGTTTTACATGTTTATTTAATCAGACTGAACTTTACGAAAGATCTCGAATACTCAGCTCAATGATTCAACGAAAATACGATAGAGATAAAAAGTGAAATAATATCAAATGGAACGATATTCCTTTCAATCTGTTGAAACATCGTAGAAACAGTCTCAGCACGATACATAAATTAAAATACACTAAAATTAAATAAATAAATATTTAAAAACAAATATGGTTCTTAGCAACACGTTG
>LQRL01110095.1:2776-13977 GCA_001703475.1 Hydroides elegans | reverse complement strand
AATTACTATTTAGAAAGGCCACATTCTACGCACAGCTAACCCATCCCGCCTTCCCCTCTTTTTCGTTACATAACAAGGACGATACTTCCGGTCACGTGACGAATGTAAACAAAGGGGACCGGAGAAGTATCCCTTTCTCCTCGGATAAAGGGGGCTTTCTCCGGAGGAGAGGCATCAAAAAACTTGTTTTTAGATTAGTTTCATAATGAATTATTACACTATGACGCGTGAAATTGTCCGGATGGACATTTGCAAAGTAGAATGTGGCCTTTCTAAATAGTAATTCACTTTGAAACAAAATCTGGAAACCAACAGGGGGTTTCCCCAATTTTGGCTAGTAAATAATACCTATATCAGTAGAATCTATTGAAACATCCTGAAGATGAATCAATATATTAAACTGTTATCAGATGGTCGCTTTGCCTTTGTTCTTGATATTATCTACAAGTTTAATTTTATTAAATGCTGAGGTCGATGCTTAGTTTTACCAGGGAATGTTGATATCTCTGACACCATGCTTTTGCAACTACCCTGGTAGGGCATGGTTAACAAAGACCGCGAAGAGGAAATCGGCATTTCGTCCTGTTTCGACGTCGGATGGGCGTCATTCTCAGGATGCGGTCATCGGGCAGCGGCACATTTGCCGAAGAACACATGATTTGGTATAAATATAGTAAACTCTGTGGCATTGCGTGGGGGTGAGACATAATTATGTCTTGACGCGACGTTGGTTCACTGTTGTTCCTGTATATAATTTAGATATACATCTGAGATACTGGTATATATGAGAACGTCTACTTAACGTAGGTAGACGTTTTAGCCAAGTGGATAAAAATATAGTTTCATAAAATGATGTATTGAAATATTGAACAGGAATAAAGGCTTTCATATAAGCTGACACAATGCACTAGAAATCTAATGATTACATGTGCATGTTTATTTAAATCATCACTGAAATCTATTGCTCTTACAATTGTAAAGCCTAAAGCAGATACAATTAGGGTTTGATGCAGTTTTTTGTCATGGTTTGCAATGTAATGCAGAATGTAGACTATACACTGGAAAGCACGAAAAAAACTGCATTTTAAGACACAATACCAACCACACCCTTATATAAAAATTACTGTCATTTGTGATAACCTAATATTAACTTTATTTAGATAGTCTACACGAAATGTCATTATATATCTTCTAGATCAGTGCGAGTCGTACATGTACATGCAGGCTTTATGATTAACATGTTTTATGATAATGGCATTACCAGCAGCCCGACGATGAGATGTTAGCTCGTGTATTAGTCGCTCATAGTTTCATGTATTTGATTAAGAGACATATTTTGATTGCGGTGATTTTGTTCACCAGCTCATGAAAATCTTGGGGATTTTGTCCAGCTAGCAGACCAAATCGCCGGGGTTTTGTCCCCCGGGGATCTGTTCCCGAACCGTTAGAAATTATTCACCTGTGGCCCTTTATGAATCATATAATTGAACTTTTATATTGAATCGTATAATTGAACTTTAAGATTGAATCATATAATTGAACTTACCGAGTGATTAACAGGTTAAGATTAACATGATTCGTGTTAATGTTTTATATAAATCACATGTTCATCATAGACGTGATGCGCGACCATTAAGCACTAAAAACTATGAACAAACCAACCATGATGAATGCGTTGCTATGTGACAACTTCTGGTTGTGTGGGTTGTCCAAAGAGGAAGTAGGGTGGTTGAAATCTTTAAATTTCTGGGGAGAAACATCATGGGAAACCTCTTCATGGAAACAAAAGATGCAATTAGAACGAAAAATGAGCAAGTCTGCCCATCCGTGGAGGTGTAGAGTGATCAAGGGCGTCGATGAACCCAGAAAGAGTGCAGAAGGGTTAATCAGTTATTGAGGCACCGCAACCAGTTTTTGGGTTACTTACTATTTGTCATAGAGATAGCATTTAATATACATTTGTTACACAAACAAAAAATATATAATTTAGTATGTTTATGGTTTCATCTGTTACGTAAAAAATGCGTATTTTATGCTTTTTCTGTTGAAAATAGTGAATGATCCAAAAACTGATCATGACTCAAAAACTGATTTTCCCTTCTATTGTCCCATACCGTCCCATTGAGACCTGGAAGGGCCCGATGATCCCCAGATGAAACTGCAACTGAACAGCATTAAATTATGTATTGGTTAATCATCGTGCACTTGGCATCAGTTATTGGTAAACACAATAATTGACACATAATCCCATAGGACGAGTTCTGAGCAAATGAGCTTCCGTTTTCTAAGGATTTCATTATACACATATTTTAATTACGAACAAAAGTACAAAATGGGTTAGCAATTATTCTCATCTCGAAAATATTATGTCAACAGCTAATGAAATTGACATGTACCGATATTTTAATTTACAATAAAGAGTTATAAACATTGTAAAACACCTGTCTGTTATATAACCTTTAGCAATTAATGTGAAACAATGCAAATGAAATGTCAAAGAAAACTAATTCAATGTGAGTAAAACAATAATACTACGTATAGTTTGACAATCTTCCCTTTTCGTTAAATGTTTTATTACAATTAATCTACATCGAAAAAAAGAGAGAATGTTTAGATATTACTCGAAAAAAAGTATCAACATATTAGAATCTAATAAGCATTATTATGTTTGCATTTAAATCTAATTCATTTGAAAAATGTCTTTTACAGTATTATCGAGAAAAACAAAACCATTTATCATCTACTTGTATAAAGAAGATTTAACACGACAGAGCGTTATGAATTCTGTAATCAGGTAATATAAACACGCTTAGGAAACAGGAGACGAACGCAGGAATTACATAAAACATGGAGAGCGTTTTTCTCTCAGACAGGTGTCACATCATTCGCAACAAAATGTGTTTCCATGCATATCTCACTAGCTTGGAAAGTTTGAGAATGTATTTTCTAGTCGGGAGATATAATGTACATTAAAAAAAAATCATCTAATTTTTGTAATAAGTAACGACAATAAGCATTTGGAAATTGATTAGAATCACTTGTAATTGTCGAGCAATCAGTTATTTGCTATATATGATTGGTTCTTATTTTGTCATATTTACCATTTTTTCAAAAGGTGTTCCTTTTCCTTTTATATCTGGCTAAAAGGAAAAAACAGCTTAGGTCCTGGAAAGAGTGAACACATTTTGCCAAAATTGTAATGCTACAAAATAATTATTTTGCTGTTGTATGTATTTGTAAAGTTGTTTCAAGCGATTTTATAGTTTTTGAAAAAGTGCGTCTTCTGTATTTGCGTTTCTCTAGAATAAAGTTAGAATCATTACGAAACAAGAAGAATAAAGTAAAAAGGTTTGATTTGGAAAATAAGCCCATATCACACTCAGACCCTAATATCTGCTAATATTTTATTAACACTCAATCAGCATGTTGTTTTAAATGATCAATTGCTTTCACGGAAATCAAAATACCAAGGAACATGATGAAAATCCGGCATAATGCGTTGCTTAGCAATATTACCCGGTGGACTGATTAAAAAGTTTTTATGAAATCTCATGTGATAAATACGCTAACAAGGACAGCCGTCATTTCTCCTTTGAGTCTTCAAATCAATTCAAATATAAATTGATACAATCCTGAAGGGGGCATTTCATTCACTTTATATCCTTTAATAATAAGGCAATACTCTGCGGACAAATTGTTATTGCCGAATAAATTAAAATTGAAAATATAATATACGGCAGATTTCTTCTTTCCTGCAAACGAATAAATAACTTTCAAGAAACCGGTTGAAGAATGGATATCACATCAATTTATGGATTTAAAAACGGCTCAATAGATGTAACCGATCCGCAATTTGGGTCAAATCACACATTTGAAGAAGCGCTCAAAGATGGTATTCAACCAACCGTTGATGGAATCGAAGGAAGAACGGCATCGATATTGGATCCAGCTATCTACATGAACGATTTAGCGTGCTATGCGATTGATCAACATACTGTACTACATACCATTTATATGATCATGGTCATATTCATAATCACCAGCGGACTCGTTACCAACGTTATCAACATTGCCGTGTTCACTGTTGGTTGGGAGGATAAGTTCTCCAGTTCGAACTTGTATCTTCTGCTTTTGGCTATCGTGGATGCTCTGTATTTGCTGGTGGCTTTCATAGCAAAGGGTTTAACTCATCTACGATGTCTCTACTTCCGTAGCATGGCTTTTGATGTATTCAACCGTAGTACGATCGGCTGTAAACTTCTGCAATATCTTCTGGATAACCTATCGAACTTCTCGACATGTATAGTGTTGTGCTTCACTATAGAACGCCTAGTCGCTTGCTATTGGCCAATGATATTCAAGACTCGATGCACTCCGAAAAATGCCGGATTGATCTGCCTGTTTATATTCATAATTATTTCCAGCTCTACTGCAAGCTACCATTTCATCTACATTGGAAGACCAATGAACCTAGACATATGCGTAATACTACCCGAAAAAGAGCAATACTTCTTCATTGCATACCTTTGCGAAATGGTGGTATTCAAAATATTGCCTGTAGTTGGTATTGTTATTGCCAATGTGGCTATTGGTATCAATTCTTATGGCAGAGATTCGTTTAGGAAACGATCGAAATCAAGCACTTCGAAATCGCCGATGGTGAGATTGAAGAATAAGGTTCGAACACGTAATCTCGATATCCAGAGGACTGCTGAAAATAAGGATCAGCGCCATACTTCTGACAATGGTCTAACAATTCGAAACAGAAGGAAAGAGAAAACAAATATGACTTTGATTCTGTTCTGCATATCTTGTACTTATGTTGTATGTTTTATTCCGATAATCGTTCATTTTATATTAAACGGACTTATTCACATGGAATGGCTGTCATTACAACACGATTACTTAGATTATGTTATGCTTTTGGGGACGGTTTTATATATAACTGGGTTTTCATTAAATTTATTTCTTTATACCCTTGCGAGTCCATTGTTTCGGTCGAGACTGATGCGTTTAGTTGGATGCAACTCAAATACTGAGCATCATGATCCAAGTAAAACGGAACTTAGTTCTTTTGTTCGAAGAAGGCGTACAACTCGTGCTAAATTGGGAATCCCAATAGAGACTGTCACGAACCAACAAATGTCTACTTTTGAATTAACTGATATACAACAGACACCGTAATAGCTTCTCAATTTTAAGCATACGATATAATTTTACTGCATGATTAGGGTTCATCGCTTAAAAGCTACAAGAAATTGATTGAGTAGCATGCAGTACAATGAATACTGCGCCCTGATCATCGTGTTTCAATTTTATCTATGCTCAAAATATATTTTGAAAAAAAAAAAAAATTACCATGTGGAGAGGATTGAATGACTATCATAAGGGCGATCTTATGTATAGCATTTTCAAATTGATGAAATGTTTATAAATTCAAATTGTGGATATTACAAAAACATAATTGAATCATGACTAACCATTATAAGAAAAAAAGTAAATGCGACAAGAAATAACTTGTACTCTTTGCATTTTACAGGACAAGTCTATGTTGTACATTTCATATTCAAACGATATGGTTTAGGTTCTCGTTTGAAAGCATCTGCAAGTCGTTCCCGGTCTTTAAGGCGGTTGACATAAATCTCCGGACATTTTAAGCTTCGTATTGAGAATAGGAATTATATTTTTGTTTGCATATCACTATGTAAAACTGTTCTATTGTTAAAACATTAATAAAATTAAGCTGTTAGGAAAAACGTCTTTTATTTATTATTTTATATTATGAAATACATATATGACCAATATATAATGCATTATTTCTAGTCTAACTGCTGTCACCTTATATGCCGGAAACAATATAATCACATATCAGAAGACCATTGAATGTTAAGAGGCATGTGTATTGCTAACTGTAAAATAGTCATCAGTTGCACGAGTACATTCATAATGATGGATATACATGAACCACTATATAACGTTCTCTATCATGTCGCATTAAATTAATTCTAATGATGCATTGCTTAGTTAGTTTGGTTAGCATTATAATGTGGTATAAGAACAACTCAACCAACCAACTCGCTCACTCAATTAAAACTTGGTCAACTCACCCAATTATTTTAGCCGACTCACCCAAATTTTAGGGAAAACACCATTAATTTCTATTTTTCACATAATATAACAACATATTCGGCTTTTGTTATAATCCAGTGGGTCCTCATATATACAGGGTTATATAAACACATTTTAATAGAAAATATTTTACCATCAGACTTGGAATCCAGATTATAGTACCTATACTCAAATGAGCGAATGAATGTGATCATGAAAGCGTCTAGATGTGCTCAATAAAAATATCAAAAGCATTGTTTGATACTCTAGAAAATAAATTTGTAATTCCAATGCGTCTGCATGTATTTCTAAACAAGATTAAATTTTAAAAAGATGGTTGGGTTGACCAAATTATTAAGGTGATTTGCTAAAAAAAAATAGGTGAGTTTATCCGACATTTTATATGGCGACTAAAGTCAAATTGAAACATTAACAGCTCATGTTTCTTTTTCTCGCTGCATTTTCAAAAACTGTAAAGTCTATTAATACTAGAAAAGCTATATTCGTGTAATTTCAAGGTAAACTATAGTATATACGGGAATATACCTAATATTTCACAAGGTAGTTAATTATGCTAGATAATCGACAGATATTTTAAATTCTTAGCATGTAATTTTATAATATTATTCTGTTTTTTAAAGGCATATTCTTTTAAAGAATTAATATCACAAGCATCACAAACTTACTTTGCATGTTACGTTTTACAAATGAATTATAAAGAATCAAGTCGAATCGCAACGTAAGGTTGTTCGCACTACCGATTTGATTTGCATATGATTCAACCAGTTCCACGACGCTCAACAACGGTCGACAATAGTTGTAGACAATAGTTGCATACTAATAAAAATACAAGTTGACAAAATTAATTGACAAACAAGTTTGTAAAGCCTTTTTATTCTGAGAAATAATTGTTTACATAAAATCGAATTTGAACTCATGGACAAAATGTGGAAACACCTAGAATTGCAGCAATTAATATACATTTTTGATGTGAAGTCACTTAACTCATGCTTTTGTCTTATATTGTACAGTCGAGAAGTTTTAAAATGCTTTACCTTTTTATTAACAGTTGAAATGCCTCGAAGTATGGTAAAAGAAACAATATTAATAAGCTCAGCATAATGACGGTTATATTTTCAATGCACCCTGTTGTCGACTTTGAATGATATTGTCGTTATAGAAAGGAATACACATACATTAATAAAGCAAACATATTTTTACTTATGATGAAATCATGCACATTTGTGGTCGTTGTGGAGAAAAATAAATAGGCAACCGAATAAGGCTAATGTTGAATTGTTTTTTTTCTTTAAATTTCATGCCGTAATTGCCAAAGCTCGTGCCCGAGAATTAATGCACTACAATGCTTGATAATTTGTGTTTGAATATAGAATATAGAATATAACAACTGATGAAACATGAGACCAAATGGTGATACAAGTGACATCTGGGAAAGACTAGATGACGACCGAGAAAGACGGGTGAGATCAAGACGACTGACGGCGTGGAAAGACATCAACCGTAGGCACGGTGTGCGCGCTGTTCTGCGTGCATCCAATGTGAAGGGTAAAATTAAATAAGCTCAGGAAAATACCAGATAAAAATATCACCGAGGCCATAAGTATAAGAGGTCTAAACCGACGGATACAAGGCGAACTGCAATTACATCTGGACTAACGAGCAATCGAAGCCTGGAATCACAAGGGTGTAAGAGCTGCGGTAAAGTATTTAAAATGCAGAATGTATCAAAATTCACCAAAGATAGAATTCTAACTAAGAGCATACCTGTTGCAACGCGCAGATATTCTACCTGATATGGCGGAGGAGAATCACAGGACGTGTTCCAAAGTGAGGAGAATACATAGGTGACCTCTTAATAGTCTGGTTAGACCTCACAAATGCATATGGATCAATGCCCCCTAAAGTAGTTGAAGAAACGGTGAGCGATATCATGTACCGGAGAAGGTGAAAAGCTAATCAAAGAATGCTTAAAACGGTTCCTAATACGGTTCACATACATCAAGGACACAACTAGGTGGAAAGAACTAGAAAAAGACGTTATCACAGGTATCAATATCGGTTTTACTGTTCTCAATTGCAATCAACTTGATTGTGAAATCAACAGAAAAGGAACGTACAGGGTCCCGTGGTGATGTCGCGTGTGAGACAACCACCAGCGAAGACATTCATTGACGATCTCACTATAACAATCACTCACACAGTTTCGATGAATACCTGGCTGACATTTAACGCCTAGAAATCGCGTATTTACCGTCTTTAAGAACGGTAAACCAAGTGACCAGTTTAAAATCAAAATAGCAGGCAAACCAATACCAAATGTCAAGGGTCAACCAATCGCATACCTAGGCATATAATTCTACAGAAGCCGCAAACACCGCAAATACCGCAAATCTCACGTGACGGGGATTGATGACCCTAAATACGGACTTTGTAGTGAGCTCGGTCATTTGGAGCACATTCCTCCTCATTTAAAACGGCGCTAACTCAATGTTGTTACATGTGTCGGTTAAATATGGCCCTACAAAAGCTAGCCCACCATTTAGAGCTCAAAAGGGTTACTGCAGATGATAGTAAAGCCAAATAGAGAAAAAGGAGGGAATGCTGCTTGTTAAAACTGGACAAATAATCCACAATGCAAATGAAAAAAACATAGAGAATATAACGTTGGTTTATTAAACAGAGCGGAAGATTGGGAAATACTAGTGTACTTTGAGAAGCGACTCATCTTCCGCTGTGCGATTGAAACCCAATTAAGACCAGATATGGTGATGTTCTCTAACGCACAGAAAATCTACTTATTATGATAGAATAAGTTCCATGGAAAACAAAAATCAATGAGGCATATGAAAAAAAGAAATTAAAATACAGTTACCTGTGTGATAGCTGTAAGTAAAAAGAATGGTTTGTTTGGTGCTACCCTGTCGAAATAGGGTATCGTGGGTTTGCAGGAATACCAACGATTCAAGCGCTAAGACAAATGGGGTTAACCCGGAAAGAAAGACCAAAAGCAGTGAACGAAATAAGCGAGGTGGCGGAAAAGGCTTCTAGTTAATTGTGGCTAAGAGATCAGAAAGCTGATGGGAGTAAAATAGCTGACATGTCTCGCATGGGGATTGCGCAACCCCCACGGGCACGGCGGATAGAGATTGTATGATGATCAAAGTGCCGCAACAGTCAAAGACGTCCGCTTCATCACTGAGGACGAGACACATGTATCAGACAAAGATACTCTGTATTAGTGAAACAGAACACAAACTGAACTCTCAAATAAGTATGCATAGACCTCAGATTCATTGCAGCCATATGGTTTTGAACCAAAATGAATTTTAAACCTCGTTTCATAGAAAACTACTTTACACATATACCTGGGCCCATATGCACGTAAAATCTTACATTTGAAGTACAAACATGTGCTTAGAATCTTGGAGACTTGGCAGATTGGTCCCACCTAAGTTTTAAGACGCATTCAGCGAGAATAACTTACGCAAGTGTCGGTCTTAAAGCTTTTGATTGGTCGTCATTCTCTATTATATTTGTTCATATAAAAGCGTATGCACATTTTGGAAATAGTCTACGAAAATTAGGTATTTCGTACAAGAAAGCGGAAAAAAGGTTCATAAATAGTTTTATAAAAGACATGTGTATGTGTTATCCTAGAGCTTGAGGTTGATAATGATAATTCTACCTATTTGACGTTTGAATCAACTTTGGAAATATTATCACAGGCGGTACATCTTTCTCCTATTTCTTATTATACTTAGGTCATGTGCACACAATTATATAAAGACTGCATTATTCACTCAACATTGCATTGCAAAGAACACCTTGGATTTTATTTTAATTAACATTAAAACAGTTTTAAGTAACATATTGGCTTTGATTGGGCCATGTTGACTAGTGGACTAAAGTGAACAGTTCCTCTGTGTATGCGAGACGAAAAATAGTCCACATGTGTAATTTTTATTATGGATTTAAATATTGAATAAATTGTGAAGATGTTTTTTTTTATTATGTTATAATATATTTACCCATAATATAAACAAATTGTGTCTTAAATTTCTATAGTTAAATGAAGCTAAGGTTGTTAAAATCTCAAGATCAGAGTAAGACCGCTACGACCCAGTCCTAGATTTGAGTCCTACATTTTGGTGAATACAAAATGAACTAGTCTAAGTAAAATCCTAGATTTTGTGCTTAGACTTCGAATTTGAGCACACTCAGACATGTAAAATTGTTCATGCATATGGGCCCTGAAACTTTCACGAAATATAGGTACACCATTTATGTATACAATTATATGTTTACAAATAAATTGATTGATGGATGATTGTGTGATCACCGAAAACGCTAAACACTTTGTACTCTGCAACGAGGATCGATTAAAGTCATATTCTACTCACGCAGGGAAAAAAACCTATGTTTTTTTTTCAATTCGACTTGAAGCCTACCGTCGCTGTGCGTGTTATGATAATGTACACTTTTTATAATCATATCACTATAGACTACATATTTTGGGGTAGGTATAAGATATATCGGCGAATCAGACAAGATGCTGACACATGAAAATACAGATATAAGAAGTATAGTATTGATCATGAGTTAATTGAGATATGAAACATATATAACATATATAAAACATTGAAATAATCAGTCATACTCATATGTGTAATCTGAATAAAATTTACTCTAAATATCTTTTTATGAGAAGCGTAAACTTTGTTTTGACCGGATCACCTGGAATTTAAATAGATTAAATAAAAACTAATACATGAATTTTGAAACTTAATCATTCACATCTTTGAATCGTTTTTGCACTTAGATGCATTCATGGACAATAAAATTCCTTAAGAGGCTGGAAGTTTAAGTGCGCACGGTTTTAGTTAGTTGACCTCTCCATCCCTTTTGACAGGATGCATTGCTTTGACTGTACATATTCACTCCAGAATCTGAAGATAGGCCCTCTGGCTGTGATATTTTGCGGAGTTAGACGTTAATTTGAGGTTCTGAATATTTAATGTTTTGCTGCTTGTATTGACAATATATTCAATATTCAACTCACAGTGAATGAATGT
>LQRL01110080.1:2083-22706 GCA_001703475.1 Hydroides elegans | reverse complement strand
GGGGATGGCTATCTCCGCGACTCTTACGAAAGTTGTGACCGCAGTCCTGCAACAATAAAAATAGCTCCGTATAAGTTTAACGAAACGCTAAACCTAGGAGTGCTATAAGTGACCCCAGCACGGTTTCCCTCTATCATTCATTTTACGGATATGTGGATATGTTTGCTAATAGAACAAATCCAGCATTTCCTCGGATATCCGCGATGGAGATTCCGCTTGGAGATTCCATCGTGGATATCCTCTAAATGAAGGGGACCCCCTTTTTAAAAGTCGCCCAGGGCCCTGGTTCGTGCGGGAGCGCCCCTAAAGGCACCCTACGGTAGGATAGGCCTATGGGGAAGGCCACCCTTTCATGATCTCGCATTTCCCGACCCTAGGACGGCTGTGATGTCCCAAGAAACAAAGCCGTTACACCTTAAACAACATTGGTTTTAAAATACCTTTAAAACTCGACATATTGAATTGTTCGAAAAAACCTTAACCTAGCTTGGTAATTTCGTAACTAGCAAGGTATTAGAGCGACCCAAATGATTAAATCACTTGGTAAACCCTTAGACAACATTTAGTAATAACACATAATAAATTAGTGCCGTGTGCAAAAGTCATACGATTTTCGCATCAAACGTCGTCAAAACATTGTTTAAACTATTTAAATTGATTAATAACTAATCTATAATTAATAAGTAGCACCTACCTCGAACATTACCTCAGGGGTAATGGCTAGTCAACTCAAAATATCCGAAAAAAAAACAAGGTAACGCCCACTTTGACAACACACGTGTTTACAACAAGCGGAAGCGACCTAGAAGGCGAGAGCCAATCAGAATCGAGATGACATCGCGTCACGTGGTGATGTGATATAAACAATGCGGAGATTCCCAACATTTCCGATGAGCAAATTGCGGATATCCACCCCGAAAAATGATTTTCGAATAGATTTCCATAGGTCCTATACGCCTTACCCGCGCTCTAGATAGGACCCGATGCCCACGAAACGGATAGCCAAGACTACTAAAGTGCTAAGCAAACCCAGGAGGGTATCCTGAGAACAACTATTGCGTGACCAAGCCAGCAGGGCTCTCGGATATGATATCCTAATTGTGCTTAACTGTACTAGGTACTGGAAAGAACAAAAAGGCAGGGCCAAACGCAGAGCACAGTCGCCCCCAGTGAAGGGAACACTCGCCTACGCCTGTATCCCCAGGGCCTGTGCCCTGTAACCCTAGTTAAACCCGCCTAGAGGCCAACAGCCAAGCAGGAAAACCATCGCCAAGGTCTCCCTGAGCTGGCGGCCTGTACCAGTAAAATACAGACCCCACCCGGAAGGTGCCATGACGTGGGTGAGGAGGGACTGATGTTAAGGTAAATAAAAACCAAGTTAAACCAATCTTACCACGGTGGCTGAGCGGTTCAGATATTCCCAACTTTTGCAGACGGGACTGCCAACTCGACGTAGTAAAACACAGTAAAACAACACCAGCCTGCGCCAAATACAGTATCCACTATGATCACTATAATAAACTTTATCCAATTAATCATAAATTATCCTTGAATACACAGGGTAACCTCAGAAATAATTAAATAAACTTCAGCAATTCATAACACGTTGCATTTGGTATGGCGCGCAGAATAAATAGGAATCAACATCCGGTCACGTGATCACACGTGATCAATACATGGGAATCTCCGTAAACAATGAATAGGAATATCCATAGTTGGAGATGATGGAAATGCCTAAACTTTTCATTTTAGGGACGGAAATTAGTGAATTACCGTACTTTGGCGCGTATGAATAACCCTTTAGGGTATTGCAACAAAGATGTGGATTTTGAGGAGTAGATTGTTCATTCAGCTTTGAAGGTAAAATCGGGTAATCACTTGGGCACACAGAAAAGTGCAAAGCAAGGTTGTTGCTCCGTTGCAACGAAGTCAGACAGATAAATAGCGTTCATACGACGTTAGAACATTAAAGTGAGATGATGTAATTGAGTTAATAATATTTTCTAAGCTACGAACACGCGCTTGTGGAATTTTTCTGCCGCACAGCAAAATTCAAAGAAAATATAGTAAGTCCTGTGATATTGCGATCAAAATTCCACAAGAGAGTGTCCGTTCCTTCAAACATGTTCATCACCCATAATATGATACAGCTAAATCACTGTTTAATTCGAAGTGTATATACATGTAGCAATAAAACAGATAAATGTTAACTACAAATAATGTCGGTAATCAGGTACCTAGATGGTTCATATCAAATCGACCGCATAACATACCGGCGAGGCAAGTCCGGTGAACGTCATAATCACGTATCACGTTCGTTAACGTAATAATGACATGCTGAGGACGTGCCTTGCTTCAAGAGATGCATGTAACTAAGACTTGTAAAGAAATTTTACCACACTATATATAGTCAGTCGAAACACAAGAATTATCAATTGTATATTATCAAATACCTAAACATAATAAGCGATGGCTCAAATGTCATTAAATGTTTCGATTCGAATTGTGGACAAACATTGAATAAATAACAAATGGCTTAATTTAATATACATTAAATAAATAACAAATGGATTTATTTGAGGCTTTTATGCGCGTTTCAAGGATTATAAGTTGCAGTCAAAATGCGAGTAATTACCGTTCGACAGCGCAATATACCCTACGGCACAATTTATATATGATGGCATGCTTTTCGTAATCAATCGGATTTAAGGCCAAAGCAATTGTTATATTTGTTGTGCATTGTGACTTCTAGAGCTAAGGCATATTTTCAACATAAATATTATTTTATGAATAATATACTTTTTGCTTGAAGATCTTCATGATACTGATAGATAAATGAAAAACGCTATTGGTTACACAATTCGAGATTCAAAACAATTAAACAATCGAAAAATACTATTTCGGCTTTTTCGCGCCATTAGATATCAAAAATGTGAAACGATGCGCTTAAAATTTGGCCTTCATTGTTATTTTTTAATCAGCGATAATCATGGGCTTTAATTGATATGGCCTATGCAAAAAGGTGATACGTGCAAACTGTGAAAATGCTCTTATCTGAAATGATCTCGACCCAAATACAACGTAGTTTACTCGAAACGCTTAGGTATGCTATATTTGAGCGTGATTCTTGATAGCTGAAAATTGAAATAAGATATGGAGATGTGTTGACATAATTATGGAAGGAACGTGAAAACAATTTAGTTTCATAACAATGGATAAACATAAATGGATTTTCACAGTGATACTATTCAGTGTATTTTATAAAGGAAAAACTCAAGGTAAAATTATTGGATGGTAACGAATATGAAATTGCTTTCGAAGTTAGTTGAAAACTTAAAATGCGTGATAGCCTTTCATGTAAATATGTTAAAACTGAATAAATTATGAGAATAACTGTATGTGATTCTGTGACATATCCAAAATTAGTAAATATGACATCGTTTAAATTTGCATTTTGCGATCATATTTGACGTTTTCGGGCGCAATTCTCATCTCGGCATCGATACAACGTCATACATACTGTACGTTGTTGAATTCGGCACGTCCTTTCTATATTTACCTTTTCAAATACAAACAAATACGTTTTTAATATTGTTTTTAAATAACATTATATTGCCCTTTAACATTGTTTTTTTTTTATTGAAATTGAATTGAATTGAAAGCGTTTTTGAATATTTTCAAAGTAAATAGAGTTGAAAGATGTCGAAAACAAAATGTATGTAGTTGTTATTATTAGAATGTAAAAGTGCTTTTATAATATAACTTCGTTTTTATGGTAATTTTTGTCATTCCCATGCACTTCTACATCCCATGCATGCTATTTTTCTATTGCCTTGACTTAGAAAATACAAACGTGTTTTTCTTATTCTTACAAACCGTGCATGAGTTTATTTAGTTTTTGTCTTTAGAAACCAACATATTTATTTTTCTTATTCAGAGTGCAAGCAAGATGGCGAATACCTACGTCACGACCACAGTCCCTGTCTCTACCTGTTATGCACACGACAGGGGTGCATCAATGTTAGCCCATTGCAAATAGATAGTATGCTGGACACAGGATCTATGTTATTATAACACGAATGCAAAACTCTCAATGTTTATATTATGTCCTTTCAGCATTGATGACAATTTTATTCCTAGAGTGCAAGCAAGATGGAGAATACCTGCGCCACGACCACAGTCCCTGTCTCTACCTGTTATGCTCACACGGGGTCGCACACGAGAGAAGCTGTCCCTCTGGGGTGGCGGTTGGGGCGCTGTTCACGCGGGGCCTTGGCAATCCGTGTACGGAGAAGGATCCACAATGTAAAAGAGGTACATCAGATCTGTTTTAATTTTGAATTTTAGTAGTATGATTTAAATGAAAGCTATGTGTTTCCTTGATATAGGGTTTAGATATAGTTATAATTTATTCAATCATACAGCAAAGCTAAGTGAATGCTGGAGTGTTCTATCTTAGGCGACACCATATGAAGACTTCTACTGACTGTCATTAGTAGATAGGTTCTGAAATTCTAGCAGTGCATATGTGTCACTTACCACATAAATTATTGTTAAAGACGAACATCAAAGCAACATATTCAATGATTGAAATTAACATTCACAAAACAATAATACGTAACCATTCATGTTCCAGATAGTGAACGTAACTCCCGTGAGGTAATCATGGAAGTAGCCGAAATGATGGTACCACGAATGCAGCACCATCACAAACAACCTCCACCTGAACTGAATACCAGCCCAATCCACAGAAAACCACAAGGTCCGGGTTTTCAACCACCATCTATCGATTTCAACGATGAACCACCACCAAATCAGGGATTTCGACCACCATCGTCCAATTTTAACGAAAAACTAGAACCCGGTTCTCTAAAATTCACCAGTTTACTATCAAGACCTTCAAAAGTGGTCGAGAAAAATGATCCCAAACAAGCATACAGCCAGGAGGTCTACAATGATCCCAGCAGTGGTGGCAAAATACCGTATAATCCGCAAGAATTTCTACAAACCAGTGGCTATTCCAATCCATTTGTTCAACAACAACCACCATATTCAGATTTTTCTGCGGCACATATTATGAATACGGACCCAGTGTTGACAAAATATGATAATGCGAACCCATTATTAAACGCATTTGCAGTGAATCATCAAGTAACCAATGGTGGTTATTCAGGGGGAGCAGGCACTAAACCACACATAGACAATTATCAAGATTATTCCTTTGCTAATTTCAATGTTCCACAGCAAAACCAGGATCATATACAGCCTGATCCGTATACCAACCAACACCAACACGAATCAACGTTTGTTCATGAAAGCCAATCCAATAATCCATACCAAAACCACGGGGCTACACAATACGATAATAACCAACATTCCCAAACTGATGGGTATACACATTATAACCAGGGTAGCCAAGCATCCTATACCCACACATCACAAAATAATGACCAGCCATATACGTTATTTACCGATTTTCAACATCCTGCCCACAATTTTAAACAATCTGATCAAACAAGTTATCAAAATGAACAAACAGTTAATCAACATCACCAACATTCAGACCAGCTTGCCCAGCACCATAATAAAAACGTGTATAACGAAAATACACATAATAACGGTTATCGGAATGAACACGGTTCTCAAACCAACGGTTATGACCAATATTTAGGCGGAAGTTACGATAACCATAACAATCAAAACAATCAACACTCGACCTCACGTAATGATCATCTACATTTTAAACCAAATGATATATCACATCATCAATATCATGATTCAAATCCATATCAAGAAGTTCAACCAGAATATACTCACCAAACTTCAACCAGTCATGACTATTCGCAACCACATCACCAATACCATCATGCACCTCACCATAACACTGGAGAAGGGCATTATGGGAATGACTATAACAATAATGGCGCCTCGACATATGATAACGACCCATATCAATCACAACATCAAGACCAAGTAACAATAATCAAGCATGTACACCCGCATTCTAGTACTCATACCCATTCTCACCATGCTACGAATACCAATGACAAGAAACAATACACTGTCAAGCAACGTAAAGCCCTGGCCATGTTACTTCCGTTTTTGTTGAAAATCGTCCAAGCGCAAAAGGGCAAAGGTTATGGTGATCCGAACATCCAGTCGTTAGAAACCAAACCGTTTATACCATATCATCCGAAGAAACATGCACATCAACAAAAACCAAAGCGGAAAAATAAATTAAACAAATTAAAGAATAGACAATTTGCTTTGCAACAAATTTTACTGCGAAACGCTAGGAAGCACTCACATCCTCATACACATGTTATTCATGAAGTAGTGCACCAGGTACCAAATAGAGGAGCTCAAAATAAATACGATACCTATCAAAATTCAGTACATGGTCAAAGTCATAGTAGTACTCATCCACATCGTAGTACACAAGGACACCATAGTCATTCTACTAAGCCGAATGTCAAATTAACCAAAATGCAAATATTACAAAGAATCGTCGCACTTCTACTAAAAGCCAATCAGGGTAAAATCCCGATTCCATCATTCCAAAACCAACTGCGAAACACTTATTACAAAGCACTGCAAGAAAAGGCATCGAGTACTGACCCAAATCAGGGTATACCTAATGTACAAGTACCCCCTCCTGGACTACAGCAACTTCTTTCAGTACCTAACCAAGTACCTCCTGGACCACAAATAAGCCCTCAAGTACCGCAACTGTTACCTCCAGTACCTCAACAGCTACAGCCACTAGTACCACAAGTCCCTCAAATACCGTTACCGAGACCCGACTTTAACCTAAATACTCATCCAAATCCATCTTTGGGCCCACCAAGAACTGGACTACGGAAATTACCGAATGGTTTGCGAAAACTACCGAATGGAAGGCGGAAGGTGCCGAGAGGGGGAAGACGGAAAAGACCGAGGGGTTTTCGAAGGTCGGATGGACTCATGGGCAAAATTGGGGACGAACCGAGTACAGAGGAGAATTATCAAGAAGGTAACTATTATTAGTCAATATAAATTGAATTTCGATGTTTTGACCAATGATGAATATTATCCATTGATTTCCAAATATAACATGCACACAACATGTCATTTTTCTGTCAAGGATCCTGAACATGTATGAACATTTATCCAAACTCAAAGCCAAATGAAAAATATCACCGAAAATAGTATATCAACTTATCTTTCAATTAATGCTATATACTATTCTACTTGCATATTACAATTACTTATAAATTAGGCTTGGAACAAGACGATTACAACTACGATGCTTCTTTTCCAAGACCCGATATCTATCAAGGACAAGGTAATAACACATAAAAAATAAGTTGCATAGATTACGAATTAATGTTCCATTTGATACACATTCCTTGAAATCCGAATATTAAGAGCCGAAGATACACTTTATGTAATTACAATCATTGTTTTAGATATGCATGTTCAAGGCGGTTAATCATATTTAATCATTGTCTCTTTTTTATAACCAATGTTACTTTTTTGTTCCAAGGAACAAATGCTCCTGGATCAGTTCGAATCGACCCTAAAACAGGTGACATCATAAAACCGAAACGACGACGAAAGCAACCGAATACAGACAATGTCGCAAGTTCCCGAGCCCAACCTACGGCTATCGCGGCAACAGAGAAAATGGAGCGATCGATATTACCGGACAGCATCGATTACCCGACGTTTGATTCGTTCGACGAGATTTATGACCCGCATCTTGATCCGTCATTCTCAATGGATTATGGAGCACTAAGTGATAACGAAAAAGAGGTTAATGCAGGCGACGAACGCTTTTCGTCATCATACCAGGGTCAAGGTCAATTTCAAGGTGAAACTACAGGACAAGGTCAATCTTTAGGTCAAGGTCAAAATAAATACCAAGGTCAGACGGACGATAACAGTCAAATACAGGGTCAAGGTCTCGAACCAAGGGGAAATGATAGAAATTCAGAGGAACGTGACAGTATTTCTATAAGGCAGAGATTGGAAACTGTCAGTCCACCAACTGTTCCTAAAACAGAAGAGGAACGAAAGCATCTATCGCTCTTGAAAGATTTCATCGGCGAATACGTGCCCTTTCAGTCTACAGACGAAGAAAATGGCCAACAAAAGAACGCAAGTAGTGAAAACGTAGGAACGCGAAACGGAAGTAATGAAGCAAGAGTTCCGTTCCTTGACCTTATTAGGGAACCGGAAGAAACGAATAAGAGTGAATTGGTGTCGGATGAAAAGCTCATATACGATCCCGGTCTGAAGGAAAATATTAAAGTATTGAGTAAAGAGGATTTGGTTGGATTTTCTAGCGCACAGAAGGTGGAGAGCGATACTACAAACCGTTTTGGAATAGCCGATATCGATTTGAATCCTGAATCAAATAACCAAATCATTTCAGAAATAAGTCAAGAAATAGACAAATTTGATATAAACAGCAACCCGTATGATAGCTTATTAGGAACAGGTACACCAAGTGATTTCTCCAACTATCCATTCAATCCCGTTGAATTACAATATTTGAACGCACTGAATGCGCAAAGTGGTGATATTGGAAATGATAACCCGCTTAATTCCTCATTTGGAAACGAGGCACTAGAACTGTTCGATAACATTAACACTACGAACGATATCTTTAATTCACTGAATATAGATGAAGACATGCAAGATACGCTTATCTATTATCTCATGATGCTGAATACGCTCGATGGTCCCGCCGCTGCCGAAAATGGGTCAGATCAGAAAAACAAAATGGCGGCCACCGAGTCACGTGGCACGAACACCGGAAATGACGTGTTTTCGACCGGAAGCGATGATGTGGATTTTGATGTTCAGAATACATTGAGTATACTTAGTAATTTGATTGAAAATATCGATGTTTAGTATGCTTCGTAGCCTACTGTATTTGAAAATATCGATGTTTAGTATGCTTCGTAGCCTACTGTATTTGAAAATATCGATGTTTAGTATACTTATACATGTAGTAACCTTTTTGAAAATATTGATGGTTAGCAAGCGCTTAGAGCACATTTTGGTTAAGCCCTATAAAAATGTCATATCATTAAGTGAATATTTTAAGCTGAGGATGGCTGGGCTGGTGGCTAACAAATGATATGACATTGTTGAATAAAATAAATGTTTTTTTTTTCTATTAGCGTAATCCAAGTTATTTTTTTAAAATTGTTATCTGCAATCTTTTCGTTTACGAAAATATGCAGGTATTGCGATCACTCGATGTTTTAGGGAAAACTCTACCACCCTTCCCGTGAACCCTTTTTCGATGTATTAAAGGTCGAAAAACGCCGTAAAATACTTATAATAATACAAAATACATGTCAGACATGGTGCATTGGTAGTTTAGAATACGATTTACTATATTATATAGGTATTATTTATCAAAAAACAGAGCCCACTCTTGCTAGGAAAGGCCTTTTTAATCGTCTCACTGAAAAACACTGTAGTTACGTCACTGACGTCATACGATCAATAACTGGACAGGCATTTGTGCAAGAGCAGCTCTCGCTATAAAAGCACTGTGACACATAATCAATACTCAAAGCATGCAGTACCTCAAATCATAAAACTAACTTTAGAATAGTTATAGTTATATCTTGGTACGATATATTTGATTT
Source organism: Hydroides elegans (assembly GCA_001703475.1). Taxonomy (NCBI): domain Eukaryota; kingdom Metazoa; phylum Annelida; class Polychaeta; order Sabellida; family Serpulidae; genus Hydroides; species Hydroides elegans. The sequence continues at coordinate 13,059 of LQRL01110080.1, read as the reverse complement.
AAATTCAAACTATTGCGCACTTGGATAAGAGTTTGAACTTATATAGTAGCAATGTACCCTATTATGTATGCAAACCTTTTCCAGATTAGTTGAAATATTAAACATAACATAATTTTACTCTATATAGAATTTTCTTTTTTTTTTAAATAAAGGATAGCTAATTGAAAAGACTCTATAAATATAGACTCTTGTATATGTATAAGAGAAAAAAGATTGTAGATAGTTGTGCTCTAAATGAGCACCTTCCATCTAGTTTTAATTATCTTTTGTTAATTCATAGATGTGAACCGTGTATTTTGAACCCAGCTCGGTGCATCAAAATCTGAAGAGTTCAAAAAATGGAGAAATATTAGTTGCAAAGGAAATTAGAGGTAGTTTTATTTATGAACTGTGTTTCGGTACGTAATGAATATCTAATGAATATTTGATGCATAGATACATGTACTACTATACATATATAAGTGTATTTAAAAAAAGCTGAATTCTAAAAGATAAGTAAAATTACGCTCACTTGTTTATCGTACATCTTATCTCGGTAATGTGTGATTGAGCAAATGAAAAAATAGATACAAATTTAGATATTCGAATTTGCATTTATAGAAACTAATATTCATAATAACTAACAAATACTCATTTTTCTCAATGAACAGCGTTCTGAAACGAGATGCTTAGCGCTATTTTCATTAAATGTGTTTTTGGACTCATTAACATATGCCCTAAGGCTGTGGCGTAAATCACATATCGAATATCGCATGCACTGCATTCGGCGGATGATTGCTATTAAATTGTCAATTTAAATCAATGATTTATTAATGGCTACTTCGATTAAGTTCCATTGCATACAGTCAGTTGATTTTTACGTGTATGACTGTATAGTGATGAACTTTCATTGTCACTATAATCATACATACCTGTATATGTTTACCTATGGTACACATGTAAACACAGTTAGTATCCTATATGTTAGGCTGTATTCATGTTATTTGTTATTTTCATCTGTCATTTGGTTGTCATTAGAAGAAAATACCATTAAAGTTTTTTGTTCATTGTAAAGGAGGATTGCAACTATAATATTTGCGTTAACCCGTGCCATTTAGGCTATTTGACGTTTGGCTCCATATAGCAGATCCAAATCAAATCTCATTAAAAAGATATCTTTGTCAAACAAATAGCGATTAAGATATGGTATTTAAATTTCGAATATGCCCATATCACTAGTTTGATAGTGCATTTGAATAAATAGTCTATCGTCAAGCGCTCTTATGAATAATCAAGAGCGCTATATAAAAATGCAGCTATTGTATTGTAGTGTATTGTATCAGTTCACAACGAAAACCACACCGATTCTTTAAAACCATTTTAATATAGACTTCATTTACAATTGTTATTGAAATGTCAACGAACGCAAAAAGCAGTTTAAAAATCTGTTGAGCGAGCCATTTGTTTATCCATGACAGTGGGGATACTGAGCATTGGTCTCAACTCCATTGCCATATATTAATCGATTTTATTCCGTTTCTCAACATAATATGGACAATCCACTTACTAATACATAAACAAAGTCGGAATAGTTTAACGAGTCATTCGTTTATCCCTGGCAATGAGGGTACTGGGCATTTGTCTCCAGATAGTAGACTCCATTGCCACCGCTTGTGGATGCTCCCATGTTAGGACAGCCGCCTGCACCGCAAGAGGAACAAGAACCCTGCAATTGCAATTTTGGCATTTAAACGAAATTGTAATTGCAATTAGCTTATATGGATTAGCCATACAATTGCAATTGGCATAAACGCATGATGAACAAGAACCCTGTAATTGCAATTATGGCATTTAAAGAAATCTTAATTTGCAATTAATACTTAATATCTGTCCTGTTAGAGTAATGTTTAAAATGCTACAACCGAAGATGCATATGTCATGTATCGAAAAAATACATATATTGGCATTCCTAAATTATTATTCAAATTTACAATCACCACATCAACAGCATGAGTATGGTTTTGTAAGGCATTTGATCATATCATATCATATGATTACAATTTACATAGCTAAATTAGCGTTGTAATTGCAATTTACAAAATACATAAATAAATAACGATTCATCACATAACTGAGGGTACAAATTGGTCATAGTAATGTGGTGCGTTTATGGTTATGATTAACCTATGAAAATGTAGTCTATCAATTTTCATTGTTTTATTAATGCAGAATAACTATTGAAATGATTTGTTTCAAGAGGAGTTTATATAAAAAATATTTTAAGACTAATAGGAACAATTTCGTTAATATACCTGCATATATTATTGTATATCTTTATTTTTAATGGTATTATAATGTGGCACGGCTAAAAAAACACAATTAAACTGCATTTTAAAAAGAAAACATATAACAAAATAGTATTATTTTATAATAAATATATGCAGATTAAAAAGTTGCGAAACATATATTTTTTTTGGTGTAGTTCAAATACTGCCAATGGGTACAAGCTCTAAATTTCAACCGGAAGTGCCTCTGGACTTTTGTTTTAAGTTTTAATATGAAATCGTTGTTCCTCCCCTCACATGTTCTATCTCGCATGTTTTAATTATTTGAGGGTGGGAGTAAAGACCGCGCGCTTAATATAAACACATATGGCAAACAAATGATTTCTGTCAAACATTGATTTGAAAATGGGTCTAGGCTATAATAAAAGATAGATCTACGGTTTGGATATGTTCGCTATTTTCTCAGATCTAAGGTAGCCAGATTCATTCGGGCGGATGGGGACGTTCTCGTTTCCTTTTATTCATATCCTGGATTATACATTCATTGAGAGGGAAAAAAAACGTTAAGGGCCTGGTCACACGGAAAGCTTATTCGAGCTTGTTTTATCTTAACAATGTGTTTGTTTCAATAAATTCCTTATAGGTAAATCAAAAACGCTCATTGCTTGAAGGTTTTTGAGTTTCCCTCAGATATGCATTGAACATGACGGTTTTTAGGGGTTGATGTTAATACATGCTAAGAAATCTCTCTGTGCGGCTAGGCCCTTGTGGTAGGATATCTCACAAAAAGCTTCCCATTTCTCTTAAACAACCGGAGCACATGAATTTCATATTATTTTCAGGGCTTCTCTTGTCTGTATAGCCTTAAAATCTATAAGAGAAGATGCTCAAAAGGTTTGCAATCGGCGTTTTTAGTGAAGCAGGTTCAAAATTGACTTTTGTCAAATTTTAACTACGGGTGTTTATTATTATCCATAGAGGATGTTACCGTGGTTTCGCCAGGCGAATCAATGTAACATCAGGTTCCCCATAGTTTATTTTATAGAAAATATAGAGAAATTAAAGGGGAAACGCCAAGCTAAGGACCCAGCTCCCGGCTTGAAAATTGGTTCGCTTGGTGCAGTGGCCCCTGGACAGGTAGAAGAGTACATTGTTTTTTGGGACGTCGAATTAAATATAAACATTCATAAAATAGGGCTTGGTTGCGATCCGTATTTTGCTACCCGAACGTGCAAAAATTCTAGACCAGGCCATATGCCAGAACCTAAGCTACGACTAAGTGACTAACTATGCATGAATTACATATGCATGTATATAATCTCCCTTATGATAATAAATTTCAATTTACTAAATTTACTAATTATAGTTTATCGGATAGATAATGCTAAAACTGTTCACCAAATATTGATTTATACTGATAATGAAAAATATAAATCATTTTTCCAAATACAATAAATCGACCAACCGAACCAAAATATTTTTTTTCGGATAAACTAGATGATATTTGGGTACCTGACTATCTGAAATACCTGACCTCGGCCAATTTAATAAGGTCTAACCTCTTTATAAACAGGATCGGTTGTGTCAATACACAATGAGTTAAACTTGCAAAAAGCACATTTATCTTCTTCAATAGCTTCTTTATCATAAAATGCAGGTCTGAAGTCATATACTTATCTAACAATTTAATAATTCCTCGTTTCCACAGCTAAGTCTAGGCTCGCGCAAGACCAAATACTCCATAAATAAATATCATTCGCAATTTCATTTTTTTTACGAATTATGTACCAATAAAATTTTTCACAAAAGTTGCAAAACACCTCAAATTTTTTGTACATATTTAATCAACACCAGTTTGACTATTTTACGTAATTTGCAAATTCGTCCCAAATTAAAGGTTCACTCTCTACCGGTTATGCCTGAATTGGTATAACATTTACCTAACTTGCAAAGAAAAATGTTGGAGGGGGGGCACTTTAGAGGGTGTAGTATTTTTATATTAAATATTAAAATGATGATCATGTTTAATGTTTTAATGAGCATCGGTTATGCTATGCTAAAAACCGCCATAAAGCGCCATTCAAACCCATTTTACAATATATTTAAAACAATAGGTATTTTTCAAAGACCTAAAGTTGGTTGGTGTTTATTAAATATTGTTTTTATCAAATTGATAAAACAGATATTTTTCTTTCTTATATTCATTCATATTTCATATAAACTAAACAAATGCAATATTTAAATGATATGACTTGACAATATAAGACAATTAATTTCCGAAATGCTCATGAGATATTTCGTGAGAAGTAAATGTTATAAATCTAATTTAATTTTAAGTGAAACTCCCCTCCCCCAATACAATCACACATTCTTACTGGCTTTCAATAGATTCCACTTGTTCACATGTAAACAAGTTCTCAAGTTTGACACATTGTTCGTATTGGTAATACCAGGAAAAGGGCCACTAACAATAGACATCAGCCTTTGTCTTTGAATGACCCCCTTATTCAGAAACAATAGAATTTAGTCCACTTCGGAAGCACACTATTATTTGGGAATAGAAATAGGAAAATATATAAAGAAAAACTTTTTTATTTAATATCTTTTCAATAACTCGACCTAGATTTATGAAATTTTGTAAATCAATCCCATTTTCCGTTAGAAATTTGCAATGCAAAAATATTTTGCATTGCATTTACCATTTAGGAAATATAAGGCGTTCATTTGGTCCTTAGCTTGACGTTTCCCCTTTAATGCTAAATTTTCTTATAAGCTATCTCTATCAGTTACCTACGATCATGTATATTTTCAGGACTTATAATTGTCTAGTTATAAAGGAAATATGGGCTAAGTAAAAATAAATGTTAAAATATGATTATCTAGGTTTCGCCACCCTAATAACAATTGTTTGATAATTATTGTTATATACTCTCATGTACAAGTATTTAGACAAATTTTGCTGCACCAAACTATATGAATATCAATATTGCTCATGCGTGCCATTTGCATATACTCTGACCTCTCCTTTTACCTCCCTCTTGTCACTGAGCTAAAAGGGAATCGCTTTTATTACTAAGGCATTAGTTATCCATATGCATATCTCATATTGAGACATACATAACCAAAGCATATACAAAGACTCTAGTTGAATAGAGACTATATCGTTTAAATAGACTATTGGTTTGAAGGATTAAAGTAAAGTCCAGTGTTCATTGAATGGGTTAAGAATTATATCAAGATAATAGATTTGTGAAACGTTAAAACAATATTAGATTAATATCAAAATGCCTAGAACATATCAAAAATGGACAGAGCAGGACATGGAGAAAGTGGCTGAGCTAGTAAACAGTGACTGTAGTAAAATTGGAGTATAATAGCAATGTTTCGGGATCGACACTCCGTCTATTGAATGACATACAGCCTAAAAACCAAGAAATGTAGGATCAGAGTGCTTTTCAATAGCGCGCTTGAGCAATGTTGATATCAATATAGTCTGGTGCAGCAAACTATTTTGGTCCACTATGTCTATAGACTTGCCCGTTAGAGTCTATGTTGATTATCATTAAAATGTACATAGGGTGGCGAAACCTAGATAATCATATTTTAACATTTATTTTTGTCTAACTCATATTTCCTTCGTAACTAAACAGATATAAGCGCTGAAAATATGCATGATCGTAGTTGAATAATAGAGAAAGCTAATACGAAAGTTAGGCATGAATTCCTCTGCATTTTATATAGAATATGCTATGTAGAACCTGGAATTGTATTGATTCGCCTGGCGGAACCACGGTAACATCCTCTTTTACTTTTGAAGATTGTTTTCATTTTTAGAGAGTCTGCAACGCTTTGTCGAAATATAATATTGAGTATGAATTTTATTCTATTGCACACACCCCTTTAAGTGTCAAACATGACATGTATATCTCTCTGAATTATTGACAGGGAACCGAGGGGGGCCACCTTCTGTTTAATTACAAAGATTTAAACAATTTAAGAATCGGCAACATTTTCTAAATTTCTCAAACTGCTCCCAAATATACACCAATTTAAACTCATATCTCTGGATTTTAGTTTTTTGCAACATATGACAAATTCTTAGTTGTTTCATATTGATAACGTTTGAAAAGAATAGAATTATTGAGAAAAATTTTATTACAGTTTAAATAATCCCGTGCCATATTATAGTGTCCTATGCTATATTAGTTGACTTGTGGTTGTACTAACCGGTAGGTTTTCTGGATTGCTGCATTCGTCCCTAACGACAAAGCAATCGTCTTCTATCGAGATAACGAAGTAGTCGCAGGCAATTCGATGGCTGCAACCCAAGTCAACCGCTGAATAATTCAAACAAGAAACATCAATCAAAATACAACTAGGCCGTGTTCACGCAAACGAAAAAGCTCAGAAAATAGCACGAAACCCGATATTTTCGAAAGCCACATTTGTATTAAAAAAACATAGCAATTTATCCCCTCTGTTCACGCAAAAATTTAGGGTATTTTTTTGCGTGAACACTCCTTAAGTGAGTTGTTATTTTATTCAATTTTTCATACAAGATAAGGCTTGGATTTCAACAAAACATATTTAGAATAAATAGAATATTTAACAAACATATTTAGAATAACAGAACATCCAACGGAACCATTTTTTTTTGTTGAATATGTATACGCATCTCAACGATACAATTAAGTAACTTGCGATACGGTTATCGTATGTGAATGCTACGATCGAGCAAAATTCAAGACCGAGCTTAGTCTTATGATATATTATTCCATTAACTATTGGATTAACGTATCATTAGGCAGTGTATTGTTAAAAGTGTACTAGTATTCAAGATTGTCTTTTATTTCATGATTCTTTAGAAAGTTCAATGCCAATATATGATCATACAGAGGCGTCTAGACGCTCATTTATATATATCTGCAACTAGTGGCCAATATATAAGGCAGAATAAAATACAATTGTATAAAAATATAAAACGAACAAGTGTCATATATTATCAATAGAAAATGAGTTGACATTCAACGACAAACTGTCAACTTAATTAACTTGTGACCAGTGAAACAATGGAGTGAATGGTCGAAGTTGCATTTTATTCCAATCCAGGTAAAAGGATTGAAGGGGAAAACATTTCAATTTCTAATGAACAATAAGATAAGCCGGTTATCGAATAGGCCCTCGTGCGGTCTGGATATACAAGAACGTCTCGACTACGTCTCGACGCTCTTGTATTTCCCAGACCGCACTCTTGCCTATTCGATAACCTATACATATATGAATCATATATGATATAAATCATATATTCTTACAAGTGTCTGGACATCCCGGTTGCAATTCGGCGCCGTTGGGATAGAAGTCGATGTCTCCTAATTCAGAGAGTGTGCCATAGGAATCGACGCCATAGGCGTTTGTATGACTGGCATCAACCTAGTTAATAAGAGATACGCAGAAATAAGCAACGACATTGACTACTGCAAAATTGGAATATAATTTTTCGGATTAATAAGTAGGATATACAGCTGAAGTTGCCATCATAACTCATAAATACGTAAAAATACGCATAAAATAGGTATATGTATAACCAGTTTACATGAAGTTTTGATTTCGTTTATTCACTTTCAACCTTCTCGCGTTTGCGATACATAAATTTTGTATAATCACACCTAGTTCAGTTTTGATTTAGTTTATTTGTACCCTTAGCATTTATGGGCATCTCAGCAAGATGACAAAATATGAAAATGGACAGATGGATAACGAGAAAATCATAAAGGAAGGAGAGAGTGAAAGAAAGAAAGAGAGAGAGAGAGAGAGAGTGAGAGAGGAAAAGGAGGAGAGTAAATAATTTTCGGATTAAATAGCATACCTGGTTGGCGTCAGATGGATGAAGTCGGCACTCGCTGGCCTGATCCGCGCAGTTGTCCAGGTCGAAGTTAGGTCCAGCTGGGTCTAGGCCTGTGGATAGGAACAAGTTTAATGTGTGAATATGGACTTATTGATGACTTTAAAATGTATGTGAAATGATTATTCAACAAGAGAATGCACATGTGTGTCTGATTGCACCATGTTTGCATGTTAAATCAAATAAATGAAAAATGTCAATTAAATTTCATATTAAGATTATCATTGATTTCAAAAGCAAACATTAAACAGTTGTTTGTGCTTTCAATTCTTACCAATTATTTTATTAGTCAACCGTGCTTTCCCATTGCTCCACATGCCATGGATGTAAACTTAACATGTGATCCTCATAATTCCTACAAACACCCACCCCATATCTAATCATCCCAGATAGCAGTTTTCGTTATTTCTGGGATAATATTGATCCCAGGTTATTCGTTTTTCGTCTTCTTTCATGAACGACAACATAATTCTTGACTCTCCTAAACTACCAAATCATTAACTACCTGTGATCCTTTCCCAGTTGGCTCCCCGCTTTCCTCCATGCCCACAGCTATGTGCACCCAACGAGTGACCGACGCACCACGAATAGGAGGGATTCAGTTCGGCATTGATATCGGCCAATTCAGATCCGACCACGCGAATATTGGCGGCCGATTGGGCATAGTTGAGCTGGTCTATTTTTGGAAGAACAATATTTTCGTAACTATTTATGTTCTGATTACATGTAAAAAGCGATTCTTAATAACATATTGCCGTTTTCTGCCGACGATCGACGTTTTATATAATTGGGGCCCAGGTTTTTTTAAGTATAATTTTTAGCGCTTATTTATATTACGTTAAAACAACATTTATTTCTAGGCTATGCATAACATTGGTATTTTTTTATGATGTAAGATGAATTTACTGGAGCGATATAGTTCAGAATAAAATGCAATATAAAGTGTTCTCACTTGCTCCTTCTTCCCAGTCCACAACGACGATGTTGAAGTCTCCCTAAAAATGTCAACATAAATGATGGATAAGAAAACAGCAAACAATGTGTTTTTTTATACAATACTTGTATTATACTTAAAATCACTTTATCATTCACTTTATATAATTAACTTTAGGTATCATCTTGTAACCCATCGCCTCTATACTGCCAGTTGGAGACGCAATGCAACAGGATATTTTAGTATGTAATCAACAGGCGCGGATTTACCATATAAATCACCCGGCGCACGCCCCCTGTTCGTCCTTATATGTAAGACAAAAAAAAATTGCGCCCCCCGGTTCAGCCTGATTATTTATACAGTTGCGCCCCCAGGTTCAATATTTTCTGGATCCGCGCCTGATCAATCAATTTCCCTGAAAATGTACAGATATAACTAGACGAAATCACTGACCGTACGAAGGAAGGCATCCTTAGCATCTTGCATCCAATCCGTGTCTCCGCTGTTCTGGTAGCCGTGCACCAAGTATATGGTGTCCTCACTTCTGTCATACTCGTTTCTAAAACACAACAATGTGGCACTCAAATAAAGTTGAAGGTTGAAGGGGCAAAGTTTGAATAAGATAATATGGGTCAAATTTATCATACACATGAGAAATGCAGGTTGTAGTGGTGTAGGAAATGGGGAGCTGTAGTACCTTAAGGTTAGAGGGCAGCCGTGCTAAGTAACCATTGGAGAGAGTAACCAGCCACTAACACCGCATGTAGACGTAGTCCGCTTGTAGATTTAGTCCGCTTATAGAAGTAGTTAGCTTGTAGTTTGTAGTTGCTTAGTAGCTCACTAACCATACTGATCAGCACCCGTTTCTACGATGAGCCTAACCTGGATTGGCTCATCTACTCCTCGCCTTCTGGCTCCAAGTAGGGACACGACGTCCCGGCCACACCACGGCTTGACAGACTAAACCTAGGCGAGGGGCGGAGTAATGGGCAGCAGCAGTACTCTGTGTACCGGCGATGGCGGCAGCAATCTAAGCGCGATGTCCGGCGGACCCGGGACCAGGTCAATCACCCACTGCGCGGTTGGGTTACGAACCGTTAGGCCAGCATAACCTTGTCAAAGGTAGCTTGAGCACGTACCCTTGGGAAGTCTTTGAGCAAGTGCCCGAGTACATAGCTTATCACACTCTCCATGACAGATCACAACAGAAAACGGCCCTCAGTCCCGGGCACTCGAAAGAGAGAGGGTGCTAAGAATCTCCCGGACATTTCGATCGCCACGTGGAATGTGAGAACGCTAAATGGTGACTATCAAATGGAACAACTCCTCACTGAAATGAGAAGATTCGAAATTAAGATCCTTGGAGTTTCCGAAACACACTTCAACCAAGACACGCCTGAAACATTCGAATTCGAAAACTCCGTCATTATTCAATCATCTACAAATGATAAAATAAGAAGACAAGGCGTAGCAATAGTTATAGAAAAAGAATGGGCCAAGTGCATCTCATCCTACGAATGCACCTCAGAAAGACTAATGTCCGTCACTCTCGATACGACGGATGGACCACTAACTATTTTCCAAATATACGCCCCCGATTCCAGCTATAAAGACGAAATATATGAAGAGTTCTACGACACTTTACAAGAAAAAATAAATGCATTGCCGAGAATAAACTCCTACTTGATCCTTGGTGACTTCAACGCAAAAGTCGGAAACGACCAACATGAAAACTGGCCGGAAACGGTCGGTAGATTCGGCTTAGGGAAAACATCAGATAGGGGATCCCAACTACTCCAGTTTTGCGCAATAAATGGTCTTGTTATCACAAACATCCTGTTTCGACACTCACCCAAAAGACGTGCAACCTGGATAT
>LQRL01110065.1:1891-12654 GCA_001703475.1 Hydroides elegans | reverse complement strand
ATATGCACCGAATGGTGACTATATGCAGATTCGAAATAAAGTAAATTGTCTCCTTAGAAAACTTGATCTCATATGTTGTGGCTAGATACAACAGGTCACGGCTGTTTATTCTCACTCAAAATTGACCCTTTTAGTTTTTTGCAGTCGCCAATGCTCACATTTTAGCAACCCCACTTTTTATTTACATAAGGATTAACCAGGCATGTTTGTGCTGTTTATGCATAAAATTCGGTGAAAATCTTGATTTTCGACCATCTTTACACTGTGTTTTAAAATAGTTGCCCCATGTCAATAATTATGCAATTTATATATGTGATAGTTCTAAATAAGCTTTTTCTAACGATATAAGTCATATATCCCCTCCATTGCAATAAATGCCCAAATCGACCATGTTAAAAGAGTGCAAACACTCAAAATTACACCCTCATTAACTAGATATTCATAAAGAAAATGACTGTAAATCGAGTCTGTTATGCGTATTGGAAACATTCCTCGAGTTCACAATTATGTTCTTATAAAAATTAAGCTTTGTATTTAATTTCAAAGAGCTATTAAAGGGCAAGATGATTTATGATCCATCTCAAAGGGAGGATTATGTTTTGATGCTTGTTTGAATCATACACATTTATTGCCACAAAAGCAACTTTGCATCGTGTTATATAATCCGCTTACAAATAAATGCCATTATAAGAACGACAATATAATAATTCCTTTTTCGACATGACCACTATACATATTGGATAAATTGCAATTTATTATGCTAATCTATGATGTCATTTTAGCAAAAACAATTTCTAGACCAATATAATGCAAGTCATTTAGATCCATAAAATATCTATAAAATAATCGTAAATGATAATGAATAAAATGATAAGAACAATGAAAAAGTTTGCCATCGAATAGCAACGATATTCATAATTTTCAATATATTAATAATTGTTTAGGACATGACTATGGCCCATTTCAGTCTAATTATGATTATTATGTCATGTATTTATAATATTTTTAGTACTAAGGACGGTGAATTATGTAAATGCAATGCAGTAACACAAGGATAAAATACGTATTATTGCTATGTCCATACAATATTTTATATCAAAATAAAGATGAATAAATGCTGAATCATAGGATATTAAAAATTTTCATTTATGTTATGGTTTTGTATAATAAAATGAAATTCAAAAATCATTAAAATCATTACTTTTCAATTGGAGTAAAAGCGATTTGGCTACAATGTTTATGATTGATTTTCATATGTCAATCGAAATGGAGGGGGTTAGTGGAATACAAAGCCAGTTTAAGAACATATTGAAAATATATTTACAAAAAGAATTTTTGAAATTCACATGGGGCAACCCATTTCAATCATCAGCTAAGGTTGATAAGAATAAGGAAAAAATCACGATTTTGTAGCATAAGTCTGCAGATTAGAAGCTTATGTCAATAGAAAAAGAGGTTGTGCGTTGTGCTCCTCGGCAAGGGATTAACTATTTCGAAAAAAAAAACTAAAGGGGTCTGGGGTAAACAGCCGTGAGGTACTGATTAGAAACAAAAATTGCTGGTTTCAATATTGATATATGTATATACTGATAAAGGAAACAATTATATAATGTCAAATAAATGTAAAATGTCATATTATAATGTTTTATAAATGTTATAAAATAATAATAATAGATAGGTAATATAGAAGATGTTTTAAATGTTTTAGGTTCTCAGCAATTGTAGCATTACAGAGCAGAGTATTGGTCGGCGATTGCAAGAATGCCTTACCCCGCAGGCGAAAGGAAATACTATAACCTTACTGCATTAATAAAGTTGTGTATGGTGCAAGCCCATGGGAAGGCTGACACGGAAATGTGTTTTTCCCCAGCCTGCCCTCATACTAAGCAAACAGCGAAATAAGATGGACATTGACATGCTCAATGCGTTGATGCCGATAAAAAGTGAACTTGCTTCAAATGGTGCCAAATCTTACAATTTTGTGATTACAAACAGCATCCTGTCATTTGGTCGAAACGCTTATTCAAGATACAACAGGCGCCAACAAGATATGAGAAGAAAGGAAGACGTTACATCGATTCGGACTGTGGAAAAGGAGTTATATGTTTTGTTTTATATATTTGATAGAGTCGAAACTGGTTCATTAAAAAAGTGCGCTTATACTTGTCTTGTTATAAGTTTTTGAAAAAAGTTAGAAAAGTATCTGTACAGTGCAAAGAATAAGTTAAGATAAGACAAGTTTAAGTAAATATTTATAAGTAAAAAAAAAACGTTTTATTAATATAATAACCTATTTCCATATATACATGAATTCTAGTGCAAATCATTGCCAAATCTGTTGAAGATGGCGGCTATCGACTTGATCCTCCATTACCACACATTTGATGTTTAACGGGGATTCAGTGTTCATTATCTGATCCATAGAAGCCTGCGAAATCGACTTGGTCATAAATTGCCAATTACACATGTTTTTGTTTCGGTCCGGTGGGGCGGGAAAACTTTACGTTTTACAATTTAAATTTCCTTCAAATTTTCACTCTTTTTACACATTGTAGTGACACATTGTAAGCATAAAATGATTCATGTTTACCAATAGCTCGAAAAACACATGTCAGTCATTACCCACTTAAAAAAACTAAGTTCGTTTGTATACATATATCGTTTATCTCCGGTTTTTTTGGATTCTGCTACATTAGCCCTAGTTTGAATAGAATCAGGAGGAGGAGAACGTGAAACTGTACCAGGCCCATGTCGTTCACAGAGAGAGGCAAAGCGGATGGGCCGAATATGAACGGCTAAATTTGTACGAAACAATAGTTATGTGGTAAGTAGTATTAAATTAATTGATAAGTATATACTCTATGTCGTATGCATTTTATAGAACAAACATTTCTATAGGCTTCTATTGCTGCACGACATATATGTTTATTTTAAATGTTAAATAGATCCAGAAAGTCCAACCCGTCATACCCAGAGATTGCCGGCGATTCTGGACATTCCGTCGGAATACATAACTCCACCCAGAGCTGCAATTCAAAATCGAGAGGAAGAAGACGTGCAACTGTACCAGGCCCCTGTCGCTAACAGAGAACAGCAAAGCTGAATATGAACGCCTCAATTTGTACGAAACTTTTGATTTATAATGCGCTAGAAACTCATAGTCGGACACAAAGAGCTTTATTATCACACTTAATACTGTCATTCGTAATTTCTCTCATGTGCGCTTAACGTGGTATTCTAACAATTACGTTAAATTTAAAATATCATTTCGATATTTGTATAACGAGTGATCTCAATCAAACACATGACAACGGAAGAGGATCAAGGTGCCACTGGCGGCATTTCTCAGGAATCCGGAAAAAAAGTAGATAAGGGGCAAACGTCTCTTATTAAATAATTGTCAAAATTTGAGATTAAAGAACCAACCGCTCGACTGTTAGTCATTGAAAATGAGCACGATTCCATGGACGCTTTTGGGACTTAACGAGAAGTAGATATTATGGAACTTGGATTAACTCTTGGCCAGCGTGATCTTCTGCGTAAATTGATGACTTCGCTTAATCAATCGACGGATAATGACGAAGAAAACACAGTGCCTGTAGCGTCGACCTCGGTGTCGGGAGCGAAAGTGAAAGAGAAACTCGCGGATATGGAAAGTCCGGGTGAGTGCGTTCATTTTCCGTTTAACGCTTAAACTAAAAATAAATGTACCGCGCCCACACGAATTTATAGCGGGTAAAAATTCATTCCTTGAGGTTTCTATGAGCGAATTCATGTATGGTTCCCTCTTGATTTTGGAGAACATGATAGTGAACAAAGACTCAAACATTCTAAATTACGCAAAAAACCTCTCCTTTATGGCACTCAAAAGATTGAAGCTGGGCAACAAGTGTATTCGCTATTACAATGGATACCTGATAGGATGTATCAAGTGTTAAAATACGCATGGTAAGGTAAGGTATGTGTATTTTTTAACGACACGGCCAATCCAATGTGGATCATAATGCGTCTTTCATTGATGTGCAGACTAAAATTAATTTAAACTATGTATTTGTGCACGTGCATTTTATAAAATATTTTACCTTTTAATTAAAATATCTAGATCACATTTTATATACCAATAGCTTTAACATAATATATAGTTTTGTTACTGGGTACTATTTTAAGGGGGTTCTTTTAATGTATCTGTTGTATAAAATGCTCGATGAAGCTGAAGCGGAAATAGCGAATCTATGTGATAGTGAATCGGAAGTTATACCTAATGTCGCGGGTATCGCAGCGCATACGGAAGTCGAACCGATAAACTCTCGAACGCGATCGCAATCGAAATTGGATACGATACTTGCGCGAAACGAGTCGGGACCGGAAGTTACGACGGCACTGGCTCAAGGAGAATGCGGACCGGATGTCAGACTGCGCGCAACACCGGAAGTCGCAGCAAAACGCCCTTCAGCGACCGGAAACGCATCGGGAAGTGTAACTAGTGACATGAACGTTCACAAACTGATTAACTCATTCAAATTGTATCTGCCCAAGCCGCAGCTGCTGTACCCACTTTGGCGTCAGAAGATCAGGAGAGGAGCCTATAGTCACCAGCGCAGTCCAAAAACAGCCGTCAAAAAAGCTGGAGGACAAAATCGATACCCTTGAAGACACGATGTCGCTACTGCTTGGCCCGCGAAGCGAAGCAGGGTCACTCTCAGCGGAGCAAGAAATAACACAGCTTAATGCTTAACGCAATAATCGCTCGTTTGAAGCACCAGATTAAATCTTCCTCCCAGACACAATCTACCGCCTGACAACCACAGCCCTCTTACCAAACAAAACCTCCGAGGCCGACAACATCATTTTTGCAGCCTCGAAGCACACCATGATTTCTATGGACCTCTAGCGGGTATCCGATATGTCATTACTGCAAGCAAATTGACACATGTTAAGAGAGTGCGGCGTTTGGCAGCTGAATCGAAATCCTTTTCAGTGTCGACGTTCGACGCCACAAAACCAGTACATGGGAAACTGGCAGCTTCTAGCCTTGAGCAAGAGCTAGAGCCAGAGTCTAAGCCTTTGCTTTCCTCACATTTGTGTAAATTATGCCCCCTTTTTCGGTAATCAAAATTTTCTTGCTTTATAAGATACGCATGGAAGACTCGGGTTGTTTTTCTAGAAATTATATCAAAAATGTAAGTTTGTACTTTTTTAAATCGCTACCCATGGATATTTTGTACGTGATAAATGTAAAGCCGCACGCTGAGCTACACAAGTTAAAGATATTGCATTATAAAACCAATCAACTTTATATACCCTATAATGTGGATTTATTTGATAAAAAACGATTCGTTGGATAGTGCATGTAGTAAAAATTCAGAATGGTTAATTTCAGTCTATTCAGTTAAGTAACTTTTATGACTGATTAGTGTATTTTTTGTTAGTTTAAATCAGAAAGACATTTAAGATATTCAAAAAATAACTTGCTAAACAAGTGGAACGTTTCGAAATAAACTAATTTTACTAAAACATCTAAACATGAAATGTGCTATCGAGGAGAAGACGATATTCCTTGGTACAATATAACGTCCGATTATTCAAACGTCATGCGGGGTGAAAAAATGGGTTTCATTGCTCTTATAAAAAAACGCCATTGTCCTAATCTAATAGACATTGGAGGCTGTTCTCTAAACCACATTAGCAATGCTTTAAGCTACGGAGTCCGAAGCCTAGGAAACACGATCGAGGAGTTTGCAATTGATGTGCATGCTATTTTAAGCATAAAATCGGAAAAGTGGATGAGTTCAAAGATCTTCAAAGACACCTTAGATCTGCCAGAACACCTTATACTAAGTTTTGTTGGTACCCAATGGTTGTGTATGCATCAAAAACGATTGGAGCAAGGGCCGGCGCTGCAAGAATTCTTTGAGAGGCTCAAGAAATCAGATGTGAAAACCGCGAAACAAGATTGAACCATGCCCATCACTTCATGCTTGCTGGATAAGATGATTCGTTGCAAGTTATGGTTATTCATTGCTGTATTGTAATACCTCAATTCGAAGGATTCGAGATGCTGTTTCAGGCCGATGAAACGAAGGTGCATCTTCTTTATGAAGAGTCAGTCCAACTGCTGAAGGGATTAATGGCTTAGTTTCTGAAATGTGAGACCCTTAAGAACAAAATCGGAGTTATACAAGATCGAATATGTGTCTTAGTTAACATATAAACAAAAACAAATAAAAACCTCAAAAAAAAAAACAAAGATAGAATATTCAGTCCTGAACAATTAAGTGGACGACTCAACGTTAGTGATAGGAAATGAAGCAGAAGCAGTCAATAAGATAAGCGATTGTCACAGGAAATGCTTTTTCTGAAATGTCAGAGGCTTCTACTACGAAGGGACAAAGAAACTGATGTCTACGAGTGCATACAACATAACCGAATTGAAACGGAATAGCGACTATATGCACATAAAGATTCTAACGAGAAAGAGGACGTGCCAGTTGTTCACATAGAACAGCAAAGGTGGAGCGGAGGTGCTGAATATGAACGACTCAATCTATATGAAACAATAGTACTGTGGTAAGTAGTATTCAATTAATTGATTTGCATATACTCTATGTTATTTGCATTTTGTATAGAACAACAATATTTATAGGCTTTTATTGCTGCTCGACATATATGTTTATTTCAAATGTTAAATAGATCCAGTTTATCCACCTCGGCATCCGGAGAGGTTGCTGGCCATTCCGGACATTCTGTCAAAATATTTAATTCCACGGAGAGCTGCAATTCAAAATCGGGAGGAAGAGGACGTGCATCTTAACCAGGTCAGTGTAGTTCACAGAGAGCAGCACGAAGGAGGCGCTGAATATGAACGCCTCAATTTGTATGAAACTGTTGGATTATAATGCGCCTGAAACTCGTAGTCGGCCACACAAAGCTTAATGGTGGAGGTTCATTTTAAGGTAACACCGTGTCGTAAACAGGTAAGTATGTGTTTATAGTGTAAAATCAATATATCTACGAGCCAAGGTGTATTAAAAAGTGTACTTTAAGTATTATTATTTTCAATTTGATACAAATGCATTTTAGATTTATACTTTTTATACACTTGATCTCATTGAATGATGGAAAAGAGTCCTTGATATTACGTTAATCCATAGTTGGTAAAAAAAACACATGTAGAATGATGGAATAGTGCCCTCAATATTACGTTTATGCGTGTGTTAACGATCTTTCAAGTGGAAAAATTAGTTTGTATACATATATCGTTCATCTCCGGTTTTTTCGGATTCTGCTACATTAGCCCTAGTTTGACTAAAATCAGGAGGAGGACGTGCATCTGTACTAGGCCCATCTTCTTCATAGAGAGAGGCAAAGCGGATGTGCCGAATATGAACGGCTGAATTTGTACGAAACAATAGTACCGTGGTAAATAGTGTTCAATTAATTGATAAGCATATACTCTATATTGTATGCATTTTGTATAGAACAACCATTTTATAGGCTTTTATTGCTGTTCGACATATATGATTGGTTTAAATGTTAAAAAGATCCAGTAAATCCATCCCGTCATCCGGAGAAGTTGCTGGCCATTCCCGACATTCCGTCGGAATACTTAATTCCCCCGAGAGCTGTCATACAAAATCAGGAGGAAGAGGACGTGCCTCCTTATATGACACTTGTCGTTCATAGTGAAACGACTGGAAATAGTGAATATGAAAGACTGAATCTGTACGAAACCATTGACATAAAGAGCGCTAAGAACTCATAGTCATTCACAAATAACTTTATTGTGGAGATCAAATTTATATTTAACTGTTGTTCAAAGTCACACCGTGTCGTAAAAAGGTAAGTATGTATTTATAGTGTTAAATGAAAAAAAAATCTACGAGCCTAGGTGTATTCCGATGTGTACTGAAAGTATTTTCCATTCGATATAAATGCACTTTGAATTTATACTTATAATGCATATGATCTAATATTTCACTTCTCATCGAGTGTGTAACCTTATATTTAATGACCAAAAATAATCACATATTTATTTCCGAACTCAACAATGACGAAAAACGATACTGAAGAAACTCCCTAGAAGTCACCGTACTACCTAGCCCCAGTAAATCTACCTCGTCATCCGCAGAGGATGCCGGCGATTCCGGAAATACCATCTGAATACTTAACTCCACGTAAACAGGTAAGTATGTATTAATAGTGTTAAGCCTACGAGCCCAGGTTATTTTAATGCGTATTGAAAGTTTTTTTTTCAATTCGATAAAAAATGCATTTCAAATACATACTTTTACTGAATATGATCTAATATTTCACTTCTCATCGTGTATGTAACCTTATATTTAATGACCAAAAATAATATCATAGTTATCTTATGCGGCTCTCTAGGGAAACCCCTGTCTACAGGTAAACATGCATTTATTTAACAGTCCAGGCCAAGTATTAAAGTTAATGATACTCCATTAAATGGCCTTTCAATTGAAAAAAATGCTTGATTGTGTTTAAGATCGAAACCTTCTAACCAAACTCAACGATATGGGCACGATGAACAAGAAATCCCGGACTATTTAGTTCCTGTCGTACCACCGCGTCGTCCGCAGAGTCCCCAGGTGTCCCCGGATGACCTGGTCCCTGTAGATCCACGAAATCATCTTGAGAGGTTGGCCGCAATACCGGATATTCGATAAGACTATTTAACTGCGCCACTTACAATGAAGAGGAGGAGGACGTGCCTCCTTATATGACACTTGTCGTTCATAGTGAAACAACTGGAAATAGTGAATATGAGCGACTGAATCTGTATGAAACTATTGAGCGCTAAGGAATAAGCAATTCCCAAATTACTTCAAAATCAGGAGGAACAGGACGTGCCTCTATACCAGGCGCATGTCCCTAACACAGAGCAGCACGAAGGAGGCGCTGAATATGAACGGCTAAATTTGTACCAAACAATAGTAATGTCGTAAGTAGTATTCAATGAATTGGTAAGCATATATTCTATGTTGTATGCATTTTCTACAGAACAACCATTTGTACGAATTTGTTTATTTATAATGCGCTAGAAAATCATAGTTGGACACAAAGAGGTTTATTATGGAAATCGATTTGTACGAAACTGTGGGTACTGATACTTACCAATTATTCAATTAATTGATAAGCATATACTCTATGTTGCATGCGTTCTGTATAGAACAAACATTTTTATTGTTATCTATTGCTGCTCGGCATATGTGCTTATTTTAAATTTTACCTAACCCCCAGTAAATCCACCTCGTCATCCGTCGAGGTTGCCAGCGATATCGGAAATGCCATCTGAATACTTGACTCCACGTAAACAGGTAAGTATGTATTAATATTGTTAAATCAATGAGCTTAGGTGTATTTTAATGTGTACTGAAAGTTTTAGTAGTTGCAATTTGATACAAATGCATTTTAGATGCATGTTTTTAATGCATATGATCTAATATTTCACTTCTCATCGTGTTTGTAACTTTATATTTAATAACCAAAAATAATCACATATTTATTGCCGAACTCAACAATCACGAACAATTATACTCAAGAGCCACCTCAGATTACCTAGCCCCAGTAAATCCGCCTCGACTCGAGATCGTCGGCAATTCCGGGCAGGACAATTCCGTCTGAATATTTGATGGCACGGAGAGCTGCGATTAAAAATTGATTGTCTGTTATTTATACAGGTAAACAGTCCATGCTACTTTTTTAAAAAGGTGAATATAAATATATGTTTTTATTTGCAGGCAAAGTAATCGAGATAATGATATCCCATTAAATGGCCTGTCGATTAAAAAAAAATGCTTGATTGTGTTTAAGATCGAAACCACCCAAACAAACTCAACGATATGGGCACGATTAACTAGAAATCCCGGACTATTTAGTCCTTAATATACGACTTATATAAGACTTCAAATGTGAATATACATTTATAAGTTTTTAATTTGCAAGCTAGATATTAAGGTTAATGATATTCTATTTTGTGACTTTTTTATTGCAATGAATGTTTTGTTGTGCTTAAGATCAACACAAAATGACATGAATCAACAATCCGGAGGCGGCGCACAAGAAATCGCGGACTATTTAGTCCCTGATGTCCTCAGGTGTCCCATGATTACCTGGTGTCAATCAATCCACGACATCCTCTGGAGAGGTTGGCGGCCATACCGGATATTCGATCAGATTATTGAACTGCACCAAGAATTGCCACTAACAATGAAGAGAAGGAGGACATGCCTCTGTACCAGGCACTTGTCGTTAATAGTGAAACGACTGGAAATAGTGAATATGAACGAAGGACTAAGCCATTCACAAATAATTTCAATATCAGGAGTCAGAGGACGTGTCTCTGTACCAGGCGCCTGTCCCTAACACAGAGCAGCACGAAGGAGGCGCTGAATATGAACGCCTCAATTTGTACGAAACTGTTGATTTATAATGCGTCGAAAACTCATAGTCATTCACAAATAACTTTAATGTGGGGATCAATTTTCTCTTTAACTACTGTTCAAAGTCACACCATGTCATAAACAGGTAAGCATGTATTAATAGTGTAAAATAAATATATATACGAACTTAGGGGTATTCTTATGTGTACTTAAAGTTAAATCATTTTTATTTCGATACAAATGCAATTTAATAATCATACTTTTAATACACACGATCTCATATTTTCTTATCTTTGTGTATGTAACCTTATATTTAATGACCAAAAATAATCACACATTTATTGCCGAACTCAACAATCACGC
>LQRL01110037.1:0-10252 GCA_001703475.1 Hydroides elegans | reverse complement strand
TAATTGAATTTAAATGTCAAATTTATTAAAATAATTAATTAATTAAACATCCCCGAAAGGGCCAAAGATAAAATTGTTCCAGTAATTTGGTTTGGACCCGCCATTATTAATAAAACGATAATTACTAATAAATGAAATATATTTAGATATTTTAATCTTTTTCATGTCCGTTTTTTTTTTATCTGAACTTTAACGATTTTCGCTATAAATTTAAAATCATTCGCCAGCTACCTACGAAGCTACCTTCTATCATTTAAAAGTTCATATAAACACAATTATCGCACATTTGAAAATGATACGTTAAAAAACGTAGGCGTCATAAATACGAGCCCAATTGTGACGCAATGTTTTGCGTAGAAATACTGTGACGTAAGCACGTAAATGCATAAGAACAATGGAACTTGTAAATAAACACACGTTAGAGTAAAAATGTTAAATAACTGATAAGAAGTGATTAAGATTGCATGTATAATGGTTAAAAAGATAAGGAATAAAGTTGATATTCTTTTGTTTTGGATTATATACTTTATTACCAATTTCAACTCAAATTACTTGATCGTTTGAGGTAAGTAGGTTTTTATGCACGTTTTAAAACAAGGGGTTGAAACTTGCTTAAAATAAGCATTAGAAGGGCCTGGGTGACGTCTGTTTTAATAATTATGTCACCCCGTATGTCACTCTGCTCTAGGAATAAAACAGGATATGAAGCAGGCTAAAATACGACTGAATTACGAGTGTGTCGAATGGATTCATTTTGCTATGTTTATGTCAGGATTGTGTGACATCTTGTTTTGAATATCAAATATCTCCACTTAATGCATGTGTTTCATTTGATATTTTCGTACGACTTGATACAAAATTATATATTCTTTCATTAATTGTCATATTTGAAAATGATCCGCCACGGCATCATTGATTCCATAAACCATATTAAATTTGCTATTTAAATCATAAGAAATCCATGGACTTCATATGTGCTATAAAAAAAACAAATCTGATTTTCTTATGAAACGTTCGATTTTCTTGGTTCAAAAAGTTGACGTCTTGATACAAAAAAAGGTTTGCTTGATATATTTTCATCATAAAATCAATAAAAAGCTTGACCATATAGAAAGGTATATATAGGTGTTTTTTTAGGGGGGGGTGGAAATTCCCACAAATCTAAACATACACATCGCAGGAGTGTTTTGAGTGATCACGTGCTCGGCTGGCATCCTTCTTATATCATAGTCCTAGATAAATTTATAATGGTTACGTATACCCTGTTGATGATGAAGTCTATGTCAACATTTATTCTGAAAAAAAATGCATTTCATAATTGTTCCCGTAACAATGTTACATTTTCACTACATTTTATATAGAAATGATAAAGAATTAGTAACAATTAACAGTTACAATTTTAAAAAATCACTACAAAAATTACTACATTAAAACTATATTTATCATATTCCAGGGGAGTCTTCTTTGAAAACAAGTAACACGTTACACAAATCGCTACATTTTTCAAAACCACCACAAAATCACTACATAAAAAGATAACATCGATCTAGTAAATGAACATCACTACAAAAATCACTACATCAAAAGTAATATTTTAAACTTTTCGAGGGAACTCTATTTTTCTTTTAAAGGTAACATGCTAAAAAAAACTCTCTACACTTTTCAAACTCACTACAAAAGGTAACAATCATATTTAACATTTAAAAATATGTCACAAACTCACCACAATAAACAAAACAATCTGGAGGCTCTATTTTGAAAAAAAAAGTAACAAGTTGCAAAAATCACTACATTATTCAAAACCACTACAAAATTCACTACATTAAAAAAACATTCATATTTAACATAAGAAAATCATAACATCTATTCCCGTAAAGATTTGCTTAAAAAATATATGAAAGAAACGAAAATTGAATATTGTTTACTTCATAAAGATATCATATTAGGCCTGTGTTTTAAGTGTTTATTCAAGTTGATCTAACTCGTATAGGTATTCACTTACATTATCACCAGACGTCCTAATCTGTGGATTATGTGTACGCAACAGAGACAGAGTCAATACAAGATGCCACTTCACTCATCCTTTACTGTCGACGGCAGAACAGACCTACATTTATTGGCGGATTGAGGTGTGTGAACTATAACTTGTGACAAGCCTTAGGAGGGATGTGTTACTTCTCTTTATGCATCATTACTCAACTGAGTTGCATGATATCAAAATTGTTTTTCTACAATGGTCTCATCGTGTGTGTGGTTAACAACCACATACAGCTGAATGACAGTGAACAGCTTCCACCGGAAGAGTACAAGTATGTTGCGTCAAATTATGAAGCATATTAAATCATATTAAATATATATCTCAAATAATACGAGGCCATCTAAGTCATCAAATACTAAATTATTATCTGAGAACACAATAAGCTAATATAGACATTCTATGATATTCATATTATGTAGAATTGACTTTGGACAAGCAGTTTAATTCACATTAAATACATTCTTTTGATTGCTTAGTTAAATTAAATGTTTTGAATAGTTGATGTATATAATGACAATATCTCAGGAGTGGTGAGCGAAATCTGAAAATTCTCCGAGGGTAAGCTAAAAAAATAGTTTCACGAGAGCGAAGGAGGATTGACACATTTCACTCGTCACGAACTTTAGTATTGTTTTTATTCCTAGCTAATTGGATCTGAATTCCAAATGTATAAAAATAATAAATAAATTTGAAATCCCCGAAAGGGCCAAAAATAAAATTGTTCCAGCAATTAGGTTTGGACCCATCAGTATTAATAAAACGATAACTACTAATAAATGAAATGTATCTAAAGATTACTAGTTTTTGTATTTGAAATTAAAACATACCCGTTATAAAAATTGAATTATTTACCAAACACCTACGAAACCACCTTTTATCATTTCCAAAATTCATATAAACACAATTATCGCACATTCAAAAATCATTTATTGAAAACGTAAGCGTCATAAATACGTGCCCAATCGTGACGTATTTTTTTGCGTAGAAATACTGCAAATGCGTAAGAAAAATGGAACAGTTAGATAAGCACACGTTAGAGTAAACGTGTTTAATGATTAAATAAAAGTGATCACTATGGCATGAATTATGTTTTAAAATATTAGGAATAAAATTGCTATTCCATTGTTATGGATTATATACTTTATTACCAGTTTCATCGCATGTTACTCGATGGTTTGAGGTATGTAGGTTTTTATGCACGGGTTAAAACATGGGGTTGAGACTTGCTTAAAATCAGCATTAAAAGGGCCTGAATGACGTCCGTTTTAATAATTATGTCACCCCGTATGTCACTCTACTCTAGGAATTAAAATTGAATTGTTTCTCTTTGGCTTTTATCAAGGTGGTTTCTGGATCCGGGGAGGTTCGTGCCGAGGGCAGACAGCAACAAGATCTAAACAAAGAAGTAGGCAGTGCGAAAGCTTTTTACTGAAGTTCTTGAATTGATACAAGTATATTAAATTATGATGGGCATTTTTTTTAAATTTATAGAGTTTGTTGCAAAATATGACTGTTATTATACGTGTTTCAGGTATGTGCAAGCATGATAGGCGTGTACCCTAGCGGTATTTATACCGACCTTTCGGCAGCGAGGGGTTGACTGCTGCTAAGCACATCGCCTTTCTTCGTATTTAAGGATCCGACTGACGTCTTGAATGTAAAATCTGTAAAGTGTTGGCCGATGAGGTATACATTTAAAACATTAAATATCAAACATGTATAATCAAAGAAAGGTATTTTCCATAGCAATGTATCAAATAAAATTAGAGAGGAATACTTTTTAGCCCAAATATAAATGTTACAAAGCAAGTGTATTCAAGACAGATTATGCGTTAATTTTTTTCTTCAAAATTATATTCTAGATGAAAGAGTTCGTCGTCATCGTTTAACTCAAATTCAAGAAATCACCGGAGAAGAAGCCTGAAGTAGCAGTGCGGGTTACGGCATTGATGTACGTCATGAAAAAGCGGCAAACTCAATGACAATTCAACTCGGCAACTGTCAAGTAGGCCTTCAGACATACGAAACATTCTTTATATATGTTTGGTGACCCCCATCAACATGCTTTTACATTCTGATTTGTAATTATTAACCAAATCGATTAAATTATATATTGAGTTTTTTTATTGATTTGTTTCAAAAAGAGATGTGTCAGCTTGGAGCGACTGCTACCTCCCTCATGGAATGCAAATGTCAACAATTCAATAGTATTTGAAATATAATCTTCACATCAAAACCCAAATACACACGCTTAAGCACCGAGATGAAATTATTTTAAATTGTAACATTGTTCCTTGTGACCAAATACAAAGGGAAGGTAAATGAAGCAATGAAAGGCAGCAAGAGACCTGATGGACACGAGGCAGAAGGACCCGCAAAGCCGAGGAGGAGACTCAAGGTCAAGGGAAAGAGAGATGATCCACCCCTCCCACAGATATGCTGACAATCCTACCATCTGCGCACCAAGAAATGTCATTTGCGCTTATAAGTTTGATACTTATTTTCGAATTCCCCTATGTATATTTATAATTATAATTTCTCATATTATCGAAAACAAAATCCTTTGTCTGAAAATATTTGATATGTAAATAATAAGATCTGTTATACAATATTGAACCAATAACTACACTATCGATATAAACACAAAAACAAATAAAACAGAATAGATAAACGGGATGTAGCAGCTAATTTGGCTGGTACAAAACTGAGGTTAATGTAATTAAATAACAACGGATCAAATCAAGATACTTGCAATTCATCTAATTAGTAATCTACTTAATGTTTAAGAAATTATTTTCATGGCTTGTTCTTGTTTTATTTAACGTTTTTAAACAACCATATACGATATTCTTTTTGATGGACTATTCCGAAAAAGAGTTACATTTATTCGACAGTTATGTATATTCCAGACTAATGTGTTACATTCTTAAGTTGCAATGATTGTTGATAGTAATCGAGGCGCAGTATGAAGGACAACGAAAGATGCTTTCCCCATGGGAAATGAGCTGACTTGACAGAAAAGAGGATGAGACAATGGGCGAATCGTACAGAAAATGGTATTGCCCATCCTACAAAGTCTACATAGCATGCCCTTTAGCATGAACAATAACTATATGTGTGTAAATCATCTGATAGCAAATGAACAAGTTATCAAGCGTGTAATTAATGTAGACGATATATATGTCTAGTACATAGATAGATTATGTTGTTATAATGCATTGTCTAATAAAGTCGAAGAGCTTATGTGTGTAGATTCCGATGAAGTAACTTTGATTCAGTATTATTCAAGTTTTGTTCATAGACAAGTACAAATTACATAATGAAACGTTGATATTCCGAGCGAGTGGTTTCATAAACAGGTTCAGATTACAGAAAAGTAAAACAATTTTGAATTAAGATTTTAAACGCATTTACTATTTCGCATGCTTGGCAGCAGAGGGCGTTTATCCATGCGATAACATTTACCAATGTACCGATTCATACGTACAACAAGCCTATAGAGATTAAACAAATGTTCAACACTATATATTGCAGACACTATTTGCTTAAATCGACTGAGCCAAACAAATGTTAATCGGCCGCTTGAGTGATTCTTGTTCCACGTAGCACTGGATATATTTAGTAAATGTGGTCGGGTGTCAATCGCAGTGGCACATCTCTTGAGTATGATCACGTATATGCAAGGCATCACATATTTTATGTAATGACTTAAATATTCCGTTGAAGGGGAATGGCAAAGGCTGGTCGTTTTGGGCTACGCATGATTTCACTATTTGGCACATATTGTCAAAGGTCATCAGAAATGCCTCCATTTAGAAGGTCGGGCTCTTTTATGCACACTGTATAGCCAGCCAAACAAGAACATCATAACCTGTCCGTGTGATGTGTAAACATATAAAAGAAATAAGTTTTGTATTAGCAATTAGATATAAATTAATGATTGATTAAATTATGAATCACGAGGTATATTTATATAAAGATGGTGTGTTGTAATATACTTCTTACAACAAACATATGGCCCCTGGACATTAGTTGGAGAGTTTCTCGTTCTCCCAAGTCTTTATTGCATCGCAAAGGCACATGGTCACTTCTGCCAACAGCGTTGACCACCTCGGGAAATGTTGAAAGCACCTTTTTATCAACGAAACATCAAATAAATAAACGTTTCCTAATTTGGCATAAATGTCCAATATAGCAAAAATCACCTTATGTAATTTATACGATAAATGAAAATGGGTAAATGATCGTTATTGCTCTTTTTTTTGTCTAGTAAACAGCGTTGACCATATCGGGAAAATATTGAAATAAACCCCTGAATATAAAATATTTAGATAAGCATTTAATACTTGTGTACTTGTCTAATATAGCTAAAATAACTTGTTTTAATTCATACACAATTAAAATGGTTAAATTCGAATTAAGAACCGTGGTCATCAAGGCGATTTCTTGCCCACTGCACATAAGTAGGCACAGCTTCTAACGACTCATCTAACGACTAACTTGTTTCGCCTTTGCAACATGCAATAAAACCTTTAAGCCTAGTAGGAATCTCGTTTTCTTCCATATATTTGACGTGGCCTCTCAGAAGGCCTTCCCATGGCCTGGTTGTGCCGTGCAGACGGGGGTAAGGTTATGGAGCGGTCTCTTTTTTAGCTTCGACCTGAATAAAAAATACAAATACCTTGCGACATTACGGCAATCCAATCTGACTCAAATAAGATACTTAGATCAACAAACAAAACATTCAATTAAGAGTCAAACGGTTTGTAAAATGTTTAGTTTGATTGTGCCATGCAGTAGGGAAACTAAGGCCCCCATACATCATCCACAATGAAGAGTTTTCCGCAGCCTTTGGCCTTGCGTTCCGTTCAGCAATCTCTTTCGTTGTGAGGGTAGATGTTGCCCCGCCCATGCACATCTCTAGGTCTGCATCCGTCTTGAAGAGGAAATCTAGTTATTGTTCCCTCAACTCGGCTTTGGTTTCGCCCCACCAGAAACACAACACGACACCCATATGCGTCGATCGATTTATGTTATAACACATCTATATAATCAAACTTGTTGTATATTATCATGATATATGCGACAGGAGTTTTAAGCATTTGAAATTTAATAATAAGTAAGATAAAAGATCCTATAGCTTTGTAAGGAGTACCCATCGATTTATTCTGTGAAATATATATTCTTTTCAAATATTTATCTTGCTGAAATTGTCACAGAACAGAATAGATAAAATATTGTATTTCAAATATTTCGTATTTTCCTGGAAATTTAAACGAATAAAACACAAGTTATAAATATGTCTCTAATAGCCTTTATAGGTTGTTTGTTTACAATAGAATAGAATTAAAGCATAGTATTATTACTTTGATTCACTTGTACATATACGATTTACATAACAAATAGATACTTTTTCAAATTATCCGCACAATTTACATATATGTATATCAATGTTTTATTCTGCCGGCAAATTTGTTCAAAGTTTCTGGCACGATATTTTCTGTGTTCGTTGCTGGCAAATTAAGAATAAAATCAATCAATAAATACAAATAAATATCAGGTTTAAAGTATTTTACCATTCGTTTCAGGCCAAATGCAGTAAAATAAGACACTATTTCAAAAATGGCCAGTTGGGTACTCCTGCTTTGTAAATAAACTTACCTTGGTCTTGAGTAAGATTAAACGCATCTGAGTATGATTTACTTATCTCCTCAAAGGACACCCAGCAGTGCTGTCTGTAAAAAATGAGAAGGCGCCTTCAGTCTTTTCGTTACGTATTACATTGAATGAAGTAACAATACAATATGATTCACTTGTAAACTTATTCAAATGCATTGAAATACAGAGAATCATTGTTTAATTCAAATATAATGCACAATTCACTTCCTGTTAGTACATTTATAGAGCTGATACTTACGCAAGAGACCACTGCAAATTGTAGAGAGATCGTTCAATGAGAGCACAGTCGTTCGCAGTAATGGCTTGTCGGGGATGTGCAAAGGAACGGTATCCCAAAAACGTGTTGCCATACTTGTCAAAGTGATGGTTGATGGAGCAAGTTGTGCATTTGAGAGTGACCTTAAAGTGACAAATAACAAATATAATTTGTTGTATCCATCATAAACTTGTAGTGTGATAAATTCTTTATAATAGTGACTTATAAATTACCAAAAAAAAAAACAAAGAGTATTTGCTATTTATCCAGCAAAAGAAAAATGTTTAATGATGTGATAAACATTTATTTACTCTTCGTTGTACCTGTTTCTTTTCATAACACTTGTTTGTCTACGGTTGCAAAGCGCACATTTGTTGGTTTGTTTGAGATGCACAATATCCTTTCGCATTGCAAACAATGACTTGAAGATATAGAAATATGAACAATTATTACAAATGAAGCATATGAAATAGCTATATATCCGACCTTCAGGTATAAATGTTGAATCCGTAATGCAAATATCACCTAGAGGTGACCCTACACTGTCGCGTGGGTTGCTACTGCCCTCAATGTGATTCCAAAGGATAGTAGCTAGGTTTGTTTTCAGGCCGGGAAGTTAATCGCATATGGTTCTGGGCCATGCATTTGGTACTCTTCTATATATATTTCTCAACCTTAAACAAAATTAACACATATGTATTTTATATATAGATTATTTATACCAAATAAATTATTAAAGTAGACGATATATATCCTAAAGTAATCATATTAATAAATTTATATATCATTTGGAAAGACTGGTTGTTGGTGTAGTTGTTCGAAAGGTTTATGAACTTGTTAATCGAGTTAAACCATTAAAGTATGTTCGATTTATGTTCAAAACTTTGGACAAACTAAGCATTACAGAGTGGAACTTATTATCAGACTCATTACATAATACCAAGTGTTTTTTTTAGTTGCAGTCTTCATTGTATTATTGGTTATATCTTTAATCATTCGTCACACGAACTGGATTATTCATACGACAGGGATAATTTATTCAAAAACGAAGTCGTTAAAAAAAATATTCAAAGATTCTTACACGGAGCCCTTTATATCATACAAAGAACTGCAACACAAAAACATCCTTAAAGTAAACAAAGTATGCAATAAATATAAATAATAACAAAAATAACAAAACAATACGGTATAATAAAATCAAACTTTATTATATTCAAGACTTCGAACTTTAAATTCAACAATTATTTCTTCAATACTTATGCCAAACAAGAAAATGGAATAATTGTGTTGTAAAGCCACAATGAATTAATTTCATTCAAAACAGAAACAAAAACAAAATATTTAACTTGTGCATGCTAGCATTGTAAAACAGTAAGGTGTTAACTAAAGTCCATAACCAAGCCATTCAATTATTAAGTTACTGCAGTTATATATCATAGTAATGAGACCCAAAGCAATGTAAAAATCGAACATTTGGACATTACGATGCCTCCTTCGAGCGTTGTTTGAAGGAAAAAACTCAAAATCAAGTTTGATTTGAAACATTAAAATGCAATTTTATATTTTCAAAAGATATTTATTCATACAAAAATCATTTAAAATCGTCGTGATAAACACATTTTTATGTTATATCATTCATTTGATTTTTTTAATTTATGTAAATGCAGTAGATGGACGCATCATTTGTAAAGCTTAAACACCATTTATAAAATTTGCGTAGGAACATAACGTAAGGGCATTACGTTGGGGCGTTACGACGCCTCCTTCGAGCACTATTTTTCATTTCTAATATGGTTTCACTGATTTATTTATTACAAACAGCAGTATTTTTAATTAAATGATTCGATGAGAAATACTTTTTCAATGCATTTGACAGCACTTCCCCACATTACTTGTCATTATCGCTTTACCCATAAAATTTTCTTGAAATTTTCGCTTGAAGCGAAATTTCGCATTTTTTTTTGTAAACGCCCCATAATTTATATCAAAATATGTAATTTGTTAATGCGGGTTTATGTTTCATTTTTCTATTCAGCCATTCATATAATGAAGGGAAGCATTAATTTAATGAATTATAAGTAATGTCAATTATCTATCTCAATAGAACTTTGTTAAATTGAAATTAATAAGTATAAATATGAATAAGAGAAATGTATTTGTTTAAAGCAATTCCTATAATAAATAGGTTATTCTTTGCCTCCTATTGAGAATCAACATACATAAATTTTGGAAACATAAACCATACTTTGCATTGCGAGAGTACGTTTGAAGCGAGGGCA
>LQRL01110020.1:1554-21625 GCA_001703475.1 Hydroides elegans | reverse complement strand
CCACCCCAAACAAAACATTAAAAATTAACGCGCTTCGTTTAATTTTTCTTTTAAATAATATTAAAACATTGTGAGTAGAGCACCCAGAAAGTATCAAATATGAAAAATTTGGTTCCTTTTAACACCATTTATTTACAAACATTCAATATAGAACCGATGAGCATGCAATTCTAATTTATAGAATATAAAATGCAAAGGATGAAAGCAAAAAGGTAAACTGTTGAACCATTGAACGCCTACTTTAAATCAATGTAGTTATTAACACACTAGAAAACTAATAGCAGATTTTTAAAAACGTTAAAACATGTATTGAACATATATTTCTACAGTTGTAAAAAGCATTTTTCGTTACTGAAATCACATCGAATGATCGAGCCATTAAGCATGTCGGATCACACACTTTAAACCAATTTTGAATCTTTTGAACATATAATCATCACATTTATCATCATTTTTTTTTAGCTTCAGAAACGGCATGAGATTCGAAGCGGCTCGTCAATAGGAACGTACTCAGCTTCTGAACAAGTATGGAGCATACATGTATTTTTAAACAAAATGAATAATCCTTTAGATCACTTTTCGCGACTGCAAACGTATCGGATGGTTAGACTCTGAGCGTCTCGCGATGAAACATTCGCTCGGTGAGTCGTTCGGCACCGTTATGCAATACAACACCGGTGGGTATGTACAACGCCAATTGATAAACCAAACAGATCATGTTCTAGTCATAAGTTGATCCTCTGAATTGAATATCAATTCAATAAGCATCTGAAAAAAAACACATTTGGCTCAGTGAGTATAGCCGGCAAACTTATGCAATACATAACCGTAGATAGCTACAACACAAAAAAATTAGTC
Organism: Hydroides elegans; assembly: GCA_001703475.1. Lineage (NCBI taxonomy): Eukaryota > Metazoa > Annelida > Polychaeta > Sabellida > Serpulidae > Hydroides > Hydroides elegans. The sequence goes on along the minus strand of LQRL01110020.1, from coordinate 20,767 downwards.
ACACAGATTAAGTTTCAGCCATAATTTGATGATCTGAATGGAATATTGATATCATAGAATTGAATATAAATCTAATTATTATCGTTAAAAAACTGTGGCTCAGTGAGTCGCTTGGCCTACTCGTGCAATAAAAAAAGAATGTTTCAATGTTTCAAATGATTATCTCAGTATGATAGTGTATAACAGTATGCTAACGTATACATCATATTTTCACAACATTGAAGCATGACCTATATTGTAACGTTGTAACATTCTACTCAATACAGAAATGTATGTATGTTGGTGGGGGCAGTCTCAGCGCGTACAACTGCATATAATTACACCCTGGTCATTTTTTCGACACAACACAGAACTAACTGTTTCTATGTTAATCTTTTATATCATATAGCTGTCATTGGTTTTACAAAATACATGATAAATGAGTAAACAACGAAGCGCACCTGTTTTGACTTTTAATTCAGCCATTTTTTAGTAATTTCGAAATGAATTTGTTGAGGAAAAATGTTATTAAACTTTGGATTACAAACTGAATTAAGTCCAACGAAAAAGGATAAAAACGTAATTTACGTTTGATAAGAAAAGTTAATGAGTAGAGTGAAATATGCGGGTCCCCATAAATAAAAGAATAATAAAAACTATATGAAATAATTCGGTGATTAAGTCCAATACGGATTTATGGCATTTATATCAATGAAATGGAGGAAGGAATTCTGTTATATCTAGAAGGGTGCACGGATATGTAAATGGATATGGATTATCTGGCAAAATCACAATGTATTTATTCATTTCTTTGTATATATTTATTATGTATTATACTTTTTCAAAAAGGTACGTAAGCTTCAATTACACAGTATATCAAATCCATAATGTATGCACGTAACACGTTTGCATATTGTTCTGAGACTAAAATCACATTGCATGAAAAGTAATTAAATGAATTCTTAAATGATAAGATTGGAGAAACCTAAAGGTCCTGATTCGCAAAAAAAGTATCACTGATAGGTATGACGATTTTAATTAAGATATCCATGATATATTTCAATTGATATTAGGATTTCCAACAGCATTACCTAATTATATAGAACCAGTTTAATAAATCATTCTGTTTCCCCAGTAACACACCATAGTACAATCCATGTATATCCACAGTAATGTCTGCTATTATCATAAACCCTATATAACTCATTTAACGAATATAAAAATACTTGATGCTGTTCCCATAGCAACACAGTGTACACCTGACCTCACGTCCGTCACCGTGCAAACCATGGAAACCATGCACACATCCTCTCCCAAATACATACACTTTTATATGAAATACTGAATAGTAAATAATACAATAATATAATATATATTGGTTTGTTTCCATAGCAACACAGTGTACAGCTGACGTCACTTCCGTCAGCGTGTAAACAAGGAAACCATGCCCCCCATAAGAAAAACACACACTTTTATATGAAATACTAAATAGTAAATAATACAATACTATAATATATATTGGTTTGTTTCCATAGCAACACAGTGTACAGCTGACGTCACATATGTCACAGTGCAACCCCTGGAAGCTGTGCGTCTGCACAGCAACGCTCAGTTACGCTGCGGTTTCCAAGGCACAAACCTGCATATCCAATACATCACGTGGACAAAGCTATTTATAGGCGGCGGACAATCGTTTGTTTACGGATACGACGCATGTGCGGGCGAAAATAGCGGATATGGTGATTTGGCCAATCGCAGTGTTTTGGATATTGCTAAGCCAACCGGATTGAGACAGTATTATCCTCGTGTGAAAAAAGGAGAAGGAGGTGTGGGGAGTGCGATGGAGAATAGGACGTTTAGTTATGACTCCCATATAGCAAGTATTCAAGTAAGTATAAACAAACATGTGAAGGATACACGCCTGGACTATGTTGATTTTGAATTTTTGGTTGAGAATATGACCTTTATTATTTTATACAACGTTAACACGTTAAAACGTAAATGTATATTTAATGTTACCGCCATGCATTATTGACGTTTTTACGATCGCTGTAAAATGCTGAGAAAATGTAGTTCATGTCCAGCGATATTGGACATGGGTCAAACGACAGGTTTCTCAGAATTTCACAGTGTTCGCAGACGCACCGTTTAAGTAGCATTTTGAGTTTCCAGTAAGTAATACATTAGACCATAGCGTTTATTAGGGGAAACACCTCGCATAGCCTTCCAATATGACCCGCCTAGCCATTTAAATAATTGATTTCAGCGCCATATTACTGTATATAGCAGAACGAAGCAGCGGTATGTTGTTAAGTTGAACGGGGAATGAATGTTACATACATTAGCCATCTAAGGGTGCAGTAATCGGGCAGCGTGGCGGCATTTCACGCCGCCACGCCGCAGATTTTTTTATACCAAATTATGGGGTCTGCGGCAAATTTGCCGCTGCCCGATGACTGTACCCTTAGAAATGGACAACAAAACTGTTTATCAGTCTAAAGTAATGGACAGTCTAAAGATATTGGTTCGAGTCCTTCGGGACTACCCATGCAGCTAGTTTAAGCTCTTGACTTTTAGGGAATAACGGGCAAAATATGATATCCGTGCAAACAATGAACAATTATTTTAATTAACCACATTACTGTTTTAAGTAGGGTAATAACATTTAGAGACATCGTATGTAATTCAATTGAAACGTTGACGAACGTTATATTTGACAACCATCTTAATATTTTAAAAAAATACTGTCTTATACAGGACGAGTCTGGAGTCGCGGGTTGAAACCCGCCACCCATGCAGATTGGTTTGGCTACGTTAACGATAAAAGAAGTGAGGCTAGCAGACGACGCAATATTGAATATTATTTCATTATTATATTACTATATACTCATTCATACAGGGTGAGTCTTGGATCGTAAGTTCGAATCCCCCAACGCCAATGCAAATCATTTGTTGATCAATGTAAGGGTTTTGGATTGATTATCAAGATTAACGATCCATATAATAAACCTATCTTACAGGGCGAGACTGGAGCCGCGCGTTCGAATCCTCCGCCCATGCAAATAGGCTCATCGACCTTAACTATCAAGGTGTCCGGTTAGAAGACGTCAGTGTTTAGTGAAGACGGTCAATGGGATACGCGCCAAAAAATGTCGATTTATATATAAGATATCTATATCATTCCCTTATTGCTCACAAGGGTGAGTCTGGAGCCGTAGGTTCGGATCCTCCACACGTACCGATCAGTTCGGCGACATTATCAATCAAAGACGTGCGGTTAGAAGACATAGCACATATTCAATATCACCTCCTATTGCTCCCTACATCCTTCTTACTGTATCTTTACAGCGCGATTCTCAGATTGTGAGTTCGATTCGGCAACCGTTCATTCAGACCGACTCGGCGACATTAAAATTCAAAGTCGTCAGATTTTTCAATATCAACAATTTTACTGTATCTTACAGGGCGAGTCTGGGGTCGCAGGTTCAAACCCTCCACCCATGCAGATCGGTTCGGCGACCTTGACGATAAAAGACGTCCGTTTAGAAGACGAAGCGCGATACCAGTGTTTGGTGAAAACTATCAATGGACCCGCGGATACGCATGCGCAACTACTGACTGTTATCGGTAAATGTGTTGATATATGGCAACATAGAAAAAAATTATATCTTGTTTTATCAATTCACAGGAAAATAGTTGAAACTTTATTGTCCAATTAAATTGCGTTATAGAATTCTAAAGTTTGTGTCACGATAAAACATCGTATTGTCGTATATTAATTGTCGTATTCATTTTACATCCACCTAAACTTGTATTTTATTATTCAACGTCACCAGCTCTTCCCCATAAGCCAGTCATGACCCTTGAAGGCGTGGTGGCAATAGGCGTTCGGTTTGGGTATGTGCCCTCAAAGGTGGCCTGTTTTATATATTAAGTGGTACATATTCATCATCTTGTGTTTTCAGCGCTTCCCCATAAACCCGTAATGACCATAGAGGGCGTAGTGACTGTGGGTCAGCCAGTTAACGCCACGTGTCGTGCCTTCCTGGGTCGCCCAACCGGATGGATAGACTGGTATATCAAGAACGCAACTGATTTGGAGTTTATACAACTGCCATGGAATCAGGTATATGTGCATTTTAATCAATATTAATTATATCAATATAATTTATATCAATATATTACTATATCGATATATCGATATCATAACTATTTTGAGAATGGATTGTTTTAAGTCTTTTATTCAGTTCAACAAACGGCCATGTCAATATTTGGTGACTGCTTTGAATTGACCCCTATTTTGTTTTGTTTCAATGTAACCCAAAAAAAATCCATGAGTTACAACGGGAAATGGAAAGTTATTATTCGATTTCATATAGAATCTATAGATTTTCAATAACTTAAACATCCACCAGTGAAAAAGAGGACATTGATCGCCTCAATATGATAAATCATAGTGTGCCATACCCAAAAACTTTAGATAACATCATTCTTCATTTAGTCCAAGACCATTCTAACACACCACGAGAACGGAACCACTTCAGGCATAAGTCGCCTGCAGATAGCCCCTATGACGTCATCCGATTCAGGCGCCATCTTACGGTGCGAAGTGTCAAGCAGGGCTATGAAACCATGGGAACAAAAACCGTATGCGGAAACGACGTTGGAAACATTGTGTATGATTCGTTAGATGTGTTTGATATTATTTTTTAGATTACTTAGTACTTTTTGTTAGTTAAGATATTTTTTGTTCAAAATATATCTTCGTTCTAAGATGTGGATAATAGTTTCTACCAAAATGAGTCATATCAATCAACTTCTAAAAATCGTTCGTTAAGTACTATGGTAGAAGTCTATAACTTTTAAAATCATTAATATTGACACTTCTTTGTTTTTCATACATTTTTTGGTAGCATTCAACTTTGACTAATCGTCAAGAAAACACACAAATATTGCAATGAGAAGATACAAACCCTTACAGTTTTAAAAATAATTCTTTCAGTTTTGAAGTTGGAATCCATGTTATTACTGGATCATAGATTATGACTTATATCGGCAAAATTTAATTGTTTTCAGACGCTCCTCGCGAGGGTCGCATAGTGCAAGATACAGCGAAGAACCTTTATTACTGCGCCGCTGACGGAAAACCAGAACCGACGTAAGTCATGCATTCATAAAATATGGTATATGAAACCGTTTCGGTAACCTTTTTCATGGTTGAAGGGTTTTTACTTATTCAATTATTAGTTTAACTGAACCTTTAAAGCAAGATACCGCGTGTCGATTGATATCGAGCCCTTAGTCCATATACCAGGATTTCGAGTTTCATAGTTCGAGCACCTTACTCAGTGGCGTGTCAATAGACGTTGCCAATCGGGATGATACTTGAAATCAACAGCTATTTTAGAATAAAGTAACATTGGCGACAATGAGAGCAAATAACTTATTTATCATGGTTTTCAGATACATGTGGACCTGGGTACTTGCGGACGGCGCACACAGTATCCTTAGTACCGACCAAGTATTGGACGCATCGACGTTGCGTCGGCATGGTAACCATACCGTACAGTGCCTGGCATCTAACGAAGTTGGCGGAGAAAGATACACGATACTGATGCAAACAGAGATCGAGGTTAAAGGTGAGCGAAGAGTTCAAGATTTTTGTTTATAAATAAATACATAACCTTTAATACATAACCTATTATCTTTCGTAATTTTTGCGGCAACGGACGTTATTTTACCGCCCTTTCAACAAGGCACGCAACAAATAAACATTTAATGGGCGTCATTCATTAATATTTAATAGCAAAACGGGGGCGTCCATCTAAATACGAGACAGTGAACGTATTGATTATTTTACAGGTAGAGGATATTACGGAATTATGGAACAATATTTCACTATACTTTGTGCTTGTATGTATCTTATTCATTGATCAAGACTTCAATATTAGAATTAAATTGTCTTAAATGATAGGTATATATATCAGTTATGGATGCTAAAAAGAAAAATATGATCAGAGTAATAGGTTCGATGATATCAGCACTTTGTCGCACAAAAACATATAATTATGGAACGATATCAATACATGTGTCTCTTATGTCAATGCCAGACATATTACATACTTTTAATATTAGGGGAAACATAACCCTATTTTTTTTATGGAAAATCATATCAACAATTTTATGATAGGATTGTTAAGACTGTTTCATACATAAAGGAATAGGTTCTCTCTTTATTATATCTACTTTTTACGATCGTTTAATATTGATATAAGATTGCAGTTTTGTTTGCATTATTTAATAATCACATTCGCGTATTCTTATAAAATGTCAAATAATATTGCTTGTAGGTAAAATGAATGAAATCATATTAAGAGGGTAGAGAGAGGGCTGTGGTCTATTTTTTATTTTACATAATGGTCATAATACATTTAAATGAATGTTATTTTTCTCCTATCGATTTAGTTAAGGCGTTGCATTTTTATTATTATCAAACGTATATCTTATGGGGATATTAATTGACTGGATTATATATATTCCATACATTATTTCCGGCGTTACCGTTTTTGGCATTGAATTCCAATCTAATTGTTATTCTTTGCATTTATTGTTGAGGCATGTAGTTTTATGACTGTAGGGCAAGAGCTCAATACATATTGCTAAAGCCCCACAAATTAATTTGCGATATCAATTTTGAAACTAGACAATTTTAAAGCAATAATTAAATTTAGAAAAATATTTCTCAATCATAAAACGTTCATCTTATACATATGATTGATTGAGCTGAATAGAAATGTTTTTGCATTTGTAAATTATTATAGCATTAAGACTTGTTTTTCTTGCATTAAGAAGGTTGCAATAATAAAATTAGTAATATTGAATGCTACTTATTGTTTTAATTTTTAAACATATTCATTTTAAAAATCAAGGACTATTTACCCTAGCTGACAAAACAATCGGGCTTATTGCCTACGGGTCTATTGTCCGCACAAGGATGTTTAAAAAAAAATATATATTTCACCCTCTTTTATTTTGAATATGCAAGCCCCAATCTCTTAATATTAAGTGCGCAGTGCAATACGAGGTACTACCCTTGTTAAAACTTTTGTTATTGTATCAAATCAAGCAAGCAATATTATAATATGATGCCGCTAGCTTGACAAAACTTTTAATGCGCCTTTGCTGAAAGGGGGTTTTATATAAAAGGCTATTCATACAGCAAAACATTTTCACAAAACTTCAATTTGTAGTCGAACAAACAAAAACCTCTTCACTTTTTATGTTTGTTGTTAATATATATTTTTATATGAAATACTTTACATTCTGAAACATATACACACAACCATATAGTGTAGGAACGCAGAACTTCCAAAACAATAGCGAATGAATGGAATTAAAATCATATTTAAATATGCTAAATACACCATATAGTTATCTGCTATCTTTTTCGTTTACGAAAACGGAGCAGGTTATATTTTTGGTCCGGTTTTTAAAAAATAATTTGTGAGGCGCATAACTTTGTTTTAGAAGCTATAAACAAACACAAAAAGTATACCATAATATAACAAATAACATGAAGTTATTTATTGGTGGGTCAAATTTACAAAATGTTAATAAAGTGTTCAATTAACGTTGAAAAACTTAAATCTGGAATTTCACGGAACCTCATGTTTTGTACGTCGCTATGACGCTTGGGTGCCGATTTCCTATTGGCTAAAGCGACACGTGTCAATCATACAGCAAGCAATAGAGTTGGGAGGCGGGACATTGTCGCATTATGTGACGTGCGTATTTATTGCGTCAAAAGGCAAATTCAGCATTTGGAAAGCCTTTCTTATGTTTTGTTGATTAGAATAATTGCAAGCATAAAATGGTATCGTTTCAGTAAAGATTCAGTAAAGAAAGAGATATTGGATAGACTATCCATTGCAAAAATCAATGAGACGGTTATATCTTGCATATCATTCGATTTCATTTCAAAGAAAAGATAGCAGATTCATATGCTCTTTTGAGCATAATATCACTCTTGTTAATTATTAAATTGTGCCATGCTAAGTTCATTCTTTGTATACTGAGTTAGCCTTTATTATGATACATTCCAAAATGCCTTTGCAAATAAAGCAAAATCTAGCGTGTTAAATACTTGTTTGATTTAATCATAATGCATGACTGATTTTGAAGAACAAGCTCGGTCAATAATTCAGCTGTGCAGCAGTTGTCTTTCAACACCTCTTAGGGCATTGTCAATAATTATGTTAACTTGTGGCAAGTATGCGATCACAATACGATTTTCTAAGTGTGGTCCACATTTAAATTTTATTACAAAAAGGATGTCCTCATTCATATGTTAACAAATATATTGGTAAATTAACATGCTAAGGAATAATTGAACAGTGCATAGTCATGAAATAAACAAACCCTCTAAATGATAAATGATTAATAAAGCAAATAATGTAATACATTATACAGAACTTATATATTTACACATATTTATAAAAAAAACTTATCCAATTAAAGGTCTATATAACTGTAAAACTATATGTTATAATTCGTCTTTAAGATATTTTACTATTTTTATTCTTCAAACATTGTTCATTCATATCACATATGAATAATATATCAATAAATGACTTATTATGTATACATAGTTGAAGTATACTTCATGATATGATCATAGTTATTCATATGATGTAACTCTTATAAGTCGCCAATATTATATGTGCTTTTGTTGTTATTGTCGTTGTTGTTGTTTGATATTGTTTTTGTTTGCTTGTTGTTGTTGTTTGTTGTTGTTTGTTATTGTTGTTTGTTGTTGTTGTTTGTTGTTGTTGTTTGTTGTTGTTGTTAGCTTTGTGTAAAAGTTAAGACAAAAACAAAGGAACATGATAAACAGCCGTGTCAACATCTTGTCATTTAAGAGAAAGGCATTGACTTGACAACATGTATCAGTGTTGTATTTGTCCAAAGTCATACGCATGGGAAAATAGTTTAAAAAGACACATGAAAAACAAACATCTCATGAGCCTTCATTCTAATAAGTCGGTTGAGTATGATGATCAGCAGATACATCGAGAATCACCAAATACATATCAAGCCCTTGAACCAAATGGATTAAATCGGAACAAATTAAAATTGAAAATTAACAAATTAATGATATCTACAAACCCGATTTCATTTCAACATCCATTTACAATGACTATTTCAGGGCCAACAGGCTCGGGAAAGACTATGCTTTTAAAAGATTGTTGCGCAAAGATAAGATTACTCCACGGCCTGATTGTATTGTCTATCCATGTAAACGTTGGCAACTGTTATATGACGAAATGTAGGAAACAATGCCCAATATGGAATTTTTCCGTGGAATACCTGAGGACCTTGACGAGGATGCGTATTTTGATATAAAGAAAACATATTATAATATGTAATGACATGATGTCAATTGCTGCAATTGCTGATTTATATACTGAAGGTTCGCGCGATAGAAATCTGAGCGTCATAAACTTTACACAAAGCCTTTTTCCGCCAGGAAAAAATGCAGTAACGCAACGTCGAAATACTCAATATATGATTGTCTTCAAATCACCTATGGGCCAAGACCAATTTCGTACTACCAAATTCTTGTAGAATCATATAAACATGATTCTACAAGAAGTTTTATAATTTGTTTGCCAATCGCCCATGGAGCAACATGTCAAAACTCTTAACAAACAATAAAAACTGTATTTTATTTATATTAAATAGTGCAAAAGATCAGGCTACTGCACTTATATATACTCTTACCAACGAACAGATTGTAGTTCTAAGTGAAATCGTGATGAATGTATTACATTTACCAGTTACAAATAAGACTAAAAATATAATAAGCAAACATAAAAAGTTTTTTTTTGCAAAAATAGAAAATAAACGAATATCAAAAGATACGACATGGAAGCTTTTGAAAAATAACTACAAATATATACTTCAACTATTTGGTCAGTTAAAACTCAGCTTGAAAGATTAATATGAGGAAAAGTGTATTAATACCCTTTGATAGATATCAGTATTATAAATCTTTAGCAAACGACCAGAAACCATTAACTTCTAAAACTGAAGATAAACCAACTGTCACGGATACAATACTACGAATCGATGAAGACCATCTAGAAAATCCATCTATTCATAGATTACATCCAAATATCATTCTATCTCAACTACCAAAACGAAACAGAATCAAGGCTCTGTCAATTATTAACGCGCTAGAGCAACATCCAACATTATACTGGAATAAATAAGGGGAGATCATTTAGAATGGGAATGAGATACCTTTTTCACACATTAGTGATATATTACATGATGCATTAAATGTAACAAAAATATTTGTATGTTTTGTATGATCCTTAGCCTCAACTAGAATGATTTCTGCTCAAAATTATTCTGCAAAAGGTGTCTTATTGCATAAAGATAAATCGTTTCATAATTGTATAATCGGGTTTTGGCCACTTGTCAACTTAATATTCGATTTCAACATTTAACTTGTTAATATAAGTATAAATGATATCGTATATGTGTAAAGAGGATATATACACCCATGTTCTGCAATACGAATATAAGTAGAATAATGTAGAATTAATATGTACTACGAATTTAAACACAGGGCATGATGCAATACTGTTCCATAATTCCGTAATTCCCTCTACATTAGCATGTATCGCACTTTATGCTGATATATGAACGATACGCGCACATGATTAAATATAGCACAAGTCTGTCCACATTTAACATTTAGAATGTGTGAAACCAAATTGCATCATAAGAATTCATTTTTAGTTTATTCTAAATGATTATTTTTGTTGTATTTTTTAAAAACTAATTTGTAAATAATCGGTTTATTTCTAGTTATTTAAGGTTAGTGCTTTTATAAAATATGTGAGGTTATGTAGTAAGCGTGTCTATTTAAAAGTATGACACTTCTCTGACACGCCTGTTCATTGATTCCGTTGTTCGTATATTATTGTAAACTGTATTGTTGTTCAATTTCAATAAATAAAACGGTTTGAATTTGAATTTGAAAATTTGAATTATAGAGAGCATCGATGACAAATTGAAGAAGCGGGAGAAAGCTGTTTTATCAAAATCAACGCTTCCACCATCAATTGACATTCAAAATGCGGAGGAAACCAAACGGGATTCCAAGGACAGTGACTCAGATTCCTTCATGTGGGCTCATGATAAACCGAGGCCACTCAAGGTTGGATTATTGAAATTATTGATTTTTTTTCTAAATATGAAATAAGATACTAGAATTAGATCATGCATGTGTTTGCCTTGCAAAAAAAAAGCACATACTTTAACAACTGTGGAATCCTAAATAAAACGTGTTTTTTTAACGATTACAGAAAATGGGAAATGGGAGAAGTTTTCAGCCCTGAAGTCCACCATGTAAAGCGAATGGAGGACTGCTCCCATTCTCAACATGGGGCATATTTAGAGACGGAGTAGATTCATGCAATTTGGAATGTAATTGCAGCTAGACTATCTACATTAAGTTTAGTTATTTTTTTACTGAAACGTTATTTCATTTTTCTGTAACCGTCAAAAAACCATCGTCTTTATTTAGGATTCCACAGTAGTGCAAAGAATACACGTTTTCGTAGAGGTTATTATTTTTTTTTACTCTACGAGATTATAAAATAGTTATCACAATAAAATACATCTAAATATAAATAAGATTTACCATTATTAATCCAAACAAAAATATATTTACAGGACAATGAGCGACGAGAGGTGATTCCAATTTGGGACGTAGTGATATCTCAGGTTGGCAATAAAATAGGCGATCACTCAAACGACAATCACATTGACAAATCTCATCATACACTCGGAGCAGACGGGTTATCTTATGACATTATACAAAGTAACATAGACGAAAACTGGGAGAGCTCTTACATGAACAAGGAGAATCGGGATTTGGCCGAGAGTAAAAATAATGCGAAATTGGACAAACCGAATGAAAATTTGGATTCACATATAAATAAAGCAATCGCAAATTCTCCTAGATCCGTCACATCTGAGAATCATGCCGATTCGTACACTACAGAAATGCCTACGACAGAACAACAATCGATGACGTCACAGGCAGAAATTGATGACGTCAGTGACGAAACAAAAACTGGTGACGTCAGTGACGAATCCGAAATTTATGACGTCAGTGACGCAACTTGGGATGATGAGCTTCCGTATTACGAAAGTGATATAGACAAGCTATCTCCTGATAACTATGACTATTATGAAAACAACGATGACTATTCGTATTCGGATCAAAAAGATTATTCAGACGACGTAAAACCAAAATCAAAATCTGTTGAGCAAAGAAAGAGAGTCAAAAACAAGGTGAAAGAAACTAGACGCGAAAGAAGAAAAAATAGAAGAAAACAAAAAGTAATAACAACCCCTGCTGCTCCAACGGAAGAAATTCGAACGACGCCTCAACCTACTTTGAATTATTTAACAGTGTATCTACGCGATTTATTAAATCCGAGATTTACTGGTTCACTTCTAAAAGACATGACTCGCGCAAAGGGCAGGGAGGTGCCTCTGACGAAGAAAGGCTTCATTGATTTTCCAAAATTGACGAGAAATCTTCCATTTTCAACCAAAAATATGCTGCGCAAACGACTACCAATGATGAATAAGAATTTAAAAATTATTAAAGCAGCATTGAGAAAGGAATATCGAGCAAATATGGCTGCAAATGCCCGACAATTGCCTCCATTGTTAGATAGCTTCAATTACAAAGAACAACGTGCATTCGACTATCAACCTGTACCAAATTTGAATTTGAATTTAAATGAGATCGCAAAGCAAGCTTCCGGTCTGATCCAAAATGCAATGCCCGAAGTTTATAATACGGTTAATGGGGTCAATGCTCAAATTATATCACCACAAGCAAAATTGAATGAATACTCAGGGCCGGTTAACGTTCCAAACAATATTGGACAGGAACAGTTCATATCAAATCAATTGCCTGCTCTACGGCAAGAACCACCAGCAGCTATGCACCATGACCATTACAATCCCGTTTTTCAACCACCTAGTTTTATTAACGAACAACCGCCTGAAATTAGTGGAATCCCAAATGGTATACCTCAATTTCAAATGAATGCATATGATGTCAATTCAGGCACCGGTTTAGATGTCGCAGAAAAGACAGGGGAGCTTTATCCATTTGACCAGCCTTTTGAGATACCAATGTTAAATGCAAATACCAAACCCTTTGAAGATATTGCGCCAAAGTCTGGAGTTTCGAATGATATTCTCTCACGCGATACAAAACGGATCTATGCACATGAAAGGGATCAGCATGTGAACCGTCCTATCACCGATTCTTATCCAAGAACCAATATGTTCACCGAACTGCCAAGTTTTACCCCTTATGACGCCATCCCTCTAGAACCACCGAATATGCAGGAACCATTACCAATAGAGTACAGGAACCCTGAACCACCTCCAATATATAAGGAGACCTCCGCAGAGGCAGAAAAATATGGGATTTATGAAGTTGAAGCAAAACTAAATCCAGATAAATATCTAAAACAGGACGCACAACATCTTACTCCAAACAACTATCGCGAACACGCAGAACACCTTAATCATGAACAATATCATACACAGGACGTCAAAATGCCTAGCGGTCCTATTCGGCAACAGGTTGATTACCATAGTGACCAAAATACTCCATTGAAACCAATTGTAAATTCAAACATATTCAGCCTTGACAACAATCAAACGCCTAATGGTTTCTCTCGTTACCAAGGAAATTCAGTTTCTAAGGAGAGTCGGAATGGTTTCCACGACAACCAAATTATAACTCAAGAAGAACTGGATTTGCTGCATACGGAGCAGATTATTGAGGAGATACAAGGCAAGGAAAATGAATTCGAAGGTACTCATGTGATGTTTACAAGTAATTCTCATGTTTAAACTATAACAGTATTAACAACGTTACATAAAAAAGTGACTGATAGTGCATTCTATTCATATTGGTTACACAAAATGTATGCATTAAATGCAGTTTATGAATTATCAATAACCAAAAATACTTAACATATGTAGATACTTTTTACATGAATGGCATGTCCTATGTTGTAAAACCTAAAATTGTAAAAATGAAATAAAAAATAAGAAATAAAACAAAATCAAAATTTTTATATTGCTTTATAATTTTGTGATTTTGAAGGTGAACTGCAATACGCAGATGAATACGAGCGCGTTTTGCGAACAGCGAGTAGCGAATTCGACTGCGCCAACAAACATACTGGTGCCTATGGCGGAGGCTGTCGCTCATTTTACAGGTAGACTTCTAAGATAGATATAGGAGAAACATGTCGAATCGCTAGCACTTAGGCTGCGTTCACGCAAACAACAAAAAAGGAAAATAAAAACTCAAAAACCCTAAGCTTTTATAAAAAAACATAGCAATTTATGCCTTCTGTTCACGCAAACAAACGGCCTGTTTTTGTATTATTTTCAAGCTTTGAGTTCGCGTGAGCGCGCCTTTATACTTATACATGTAGAAATCATGCGTAGATCAATGAATTAAATCTAACGGGGGAGGGGGCGCAATTCAGGATATATATGTAGACTCTACATGCATAAGCACTAAACGGTGAGAATTCAATGTATTTTGTATATACTAAATGCAAGCAAGAGCGGAATGATGAATGATTCATTAAAACAAAGCATCTGGTTATTCCTTAAAATTATTGATACACATGTTTCTAAAACCTAAGTTATGATATTTATTATATATTCATAAAACATAGACACCCCGTTATAATTTACAGACCATGCTAATAGAATGATTTTATTGGATATACAGGTGTGAAGCTGGAGTCACTTACCGTGTAGACTGTAAATCGCCACATGTTTTCAACGCTAAGACCGAACACTGCGACATGTAAGTAAAATTCCAAGTAGATTCTAGGAGGGCGGTCATATTAAACTTTTCTGTCAGATATTTTACGTTGGTCTTATCATCTAAACATGGTTTATTTTGAAAACGCCATTTAACCAGACACATATTACAAATGACATAAATGAGGGTCTCGTTTTAAAACGCCATCTATCGATACGCTTTTTTGAAACGCCATCTCATGAGTCAAATATTATAAACGACATAAATGAGGGCCTCGTTGTGAAACGCCATCTAACAAGTCGAATATTATTTTTCTTAACGAAATCTAACGATGATCACTTCTTAAAACGCCATTAACCGAATATCACGGTTTCGTTTAAAACATTATCAATCTGAATTATGTAAATATATATTTATGACCTCATTTTTGTTTCTTGTTGGCCGACTACTGATATATCCTAATCAAATACCACCGTTTTTAACAATTGTTAACAAATGAAACACCCTTTCATATTAATATTCACTGGACTATGTAGGTCCTCTAGCTGCAACTACATTCCAAATCTCAAGAATCTACTCCTATCCTATATATGCACAATGTTGGGAATGGGACCCGATTTCGAGGCTAAAACCGACTAAGTCCCCCATTTACTTTTCATGGCGACTCCTTGTGGCGAATTGAGAAAGCGAAATACAAGTACTGTCACCATTCTCAATATCTGGCAGACAAACGACTCCTGTTTACAAACCGGAACGTTTATTTTGTCAAAAGCAAAAGATATATATTATTCAACATTTTAAATGTTAATATTTTTGCCGCCATTTTTTAGTCCCCGCAACGTCGCTGCCCCTTGCGGTGAGTGGCGCGATTGTCGCAATCAACCGAATGGCAAATATGCCGACGAGGCGCGTCAATGCAAGTTTTACTTTACGTGTTTCCAGGGCATGTTTCTTGGACATAACAGGTGCAATCCAGGTAAGATATATCAAATTTGAGTGAGAATTTGTCTTATCGGAGTAATCTTTTTGTTTGTATAGATGTTCAACTGTAGTCCATACGTTGCAATCATGAATGCTTCTAATGTCTTAATTGAAATCAGTGATACCGATTTTTCATAAGTTAAGTGTAATGATAGAATCTGTTAATTGATTACTTTGCAGCATTAACTAAAAACATAATCTCAATTTTTTTGACCGCACACCATTCACCGTTTTGCTTGTTTCAGGGACTATTTTCAACGATGAAAAACAAGTGTGTGATTGGGCTTCACAAACACCTGCCCCATGTGGTACTGCTCTAAAGACCAGATAGACTCTGTAACTGTCATACGATGTTTATTTGAGTTATGTCAAAATTACAATCATTTATGAGACTGTGTAGCAAACCGTCTGTGGATTTTTTAATATGATGAGAGACAATTGAGATTTGTTAATTGTAGAACAAATTATATATGTATGATTAAAAAAAAAAAGATTCAATATTATACGAAATACATCTATGTAGTTAAACTGATAGCCTATTTGCAAATGATATGAAACATGATGAAACCGAGCCACCTCATGTTGAGGTCATATGAGTTAATTTTAGTTCAACATGAGCTCATGAGGATGTTTTGGTGTAATCGGGGTGAAACGTCAAGTTGCTCAATATCAATCGTGCAAAATCAATTTTGCAAAATATATATTCATATCCAACATTGTATTTATATAAATGATGATCATACATTTGAAAATTGATATACTCATGCAATCATATTATTAGCTTTTGCCACACACAGTAAATGTTTGTATGCTTTGGTTGAGAAATAAACCATGTATATTTTCTAATCTTTGTTTTCGTATGAAGAGCACGTCACGAGCAGCTGCACTCCCACTGCAGCTCATGAATTCCAGCTGGTTTGGAAGTTTTCAGGAATTTTGTTCTAACTTGAAGATCTTAGCAGTTTGAGGAACACTTAAAACGTTCGTTATAAGTATTCGTAATAAGTACTGACAATGATAAAAATTGATTGAAGTTGCTTGACATTGTATGATAAACTATTATTTACAATAAATGTTAGGTTTTTAAGTTATATTCAACATTTCAATTTTTGCAAAAGGTGTTCCTTTTTGGTTCCAAAATGCCTAGAAAAGGAGATACTACCCAGATGGCATGAAATGAAATGAACACTTTTTGCATTTTTTTTTCTCGAAAACCATTATTTTGTTGCTATCCGTATTTGAAATGTTGTTTTAAGGTGATTTAGCAACCTTTTGAACACTGTGTCATGGGGTGCCTGTCTCGTATGTACAGAGATATTTTGCATTGATATATGCCATGTTTATCAGTATCTTTCTTAGTTCTAGTATAGTCAGTAGTTTTGGATGCATGGCACATATAAAGAAGGGGAATTCGAGAATAATGCTTTTTTGCTTTCGATTAACCAAAAAGGCTCAAAAGTGTAGTGTAAGATTAGATTTCTTAATGCAAGGAGGCACAACAAAATGCTTATTTTGTTTTGGATATGTTCCTTCTTGTATGGATTTCTTGATAATGTTTGTAACTGTAATATCTAGGTTGTCAATATATGCTTTCAAAAGTGATGTTTGGACAGGGTCTAAACTGCATAATTTACTTTGTTTATCACCATACATGTTCTTCATCGAGATGTCTCAATGTAGAAAGCGTAGATTCAACTACATTTTCTTGAAAATTAAAGAAGATTCTTCGAAATCCTGAAAATTCATTGCGGGTCTTTTCAATTTTTATTCAAAACAAAAAATGTTAATTTCATACGAAAATGTCAACACTGTACATTATAGCAAAGAGTTGAAGTCGAGCTTAGTATTCTGGTTTAGGTCTTTTGACTTATTTGTACACTGAATCAGACTACTGGGTGTTTTATCCGATCTGTTTTTCTTTTACATTCGCGAAGTAAAGGACATTAAGCTCTGCGTTTACTTTGGTTGTTTCTTTTCTTTTGCAGTGAATGCTTCTTTCGATGCGCATTTATCGATGATACAAGTAAAACGTTTATCGTATTGATCAATCGATGTATCCAAATTGCCAAATGCATGAGTAACCATCGCCGATTTAGATATATATTTTTTATTCAAGATTGTCGATATGATGTTAAAGAACAAAATTGTTCTAGACCATGTTATCACTTAAAAGCTAAATTTCGCTAATTTCGTCTGTTAGTCTATGTCAAACTGTACCATGGACCAATAGTTATCTTTATGCAAAATGAAAAATGTACATTGATTCAATTATTTTGTAGTTTAAAATCTTATTAATTCAACATTGCGATTCAACTTTTATAAAAAATATAGAACATAGCTGGTTAAAAGAAACATAGTTTAACAAAAATTAAATGAGTTCATCGCCAACTGTAATTAAGAATATCTTAACAAAACCTTAATGATAACATTAGGATATATTCATGCATCTGTCATTTGTGTTGCTGAATAAACGGCAGATCAGTAATTGTGAGAAACAATAGAAAATATGCTAAATATCACATGTATTTCTTGGTATTGAAAATCTCAAGGACCTATATGGTTAAATCTAGTTCAGTGCACATTGCAATATTAAATATTTGGTTTATCCTAAAGTCTTATGATATTCTACTAAGAAATCCTCCCAAGTATCGTGCTTTATCCCTCGGATGAAGAATCCTTTTCGCATATTCTGGTTTTCTATCAGAAAAATCTAAAGACAAACTAAAACATTGTAGGTAGCGGGATAATCCCGGGATAATCTCGGGTACCAGCGTCCCACTTAGTGCGCATAGCCTTACCGGATATCTTCCTTGCTTTTCGCGAAACACAAAGCAGCAGTCGTGATTTTGTTGGATTTTTGAAAAAGTGTGTTTTATTGGATTTATGGCGTAGAACAGAATATTCAGGTCATAAATGGTATGTAGAACATACATCGAGTAAAAAGTTTGATACGTTTGATGCTAAATGTTGCTCATTTAGTAGTTTGTTAAGTGTAACAAGTCTGGGGATTGGAATCAAGTACCGGGCCATAGTCTGGGCTCCTCTACCCGCTAACCAAGCAGATTATTGTTATATTTTTAATGTTTTGCTATTAAATTGGGTCACATTAAAGGGTAAAATTGTCTCTGGGCTACACCAATTCTGTGGAGGCAATGGGTCGGTGTATTACCTAGGTCAATAGAGCTTTCCTAATCATAAAAGTAGCTCAATACCACTTCTCCCTGTGCTAGACTAAGGCTGTCGAAGCACGCAAGAGATTTGGTAAGGAAATTCCCCTTAAACAGTCAGTTTTTGGGGTTTTTGCCGAAAACACGTGCCATTGGCTGCCACGGCCATTGTCACGAGGGCTTGTTGCATCCT
>LQRL01110017.1:7913-18295 GCA_001703475.1 Hydroides elegans | reverse complement strand
CGTTATAAGGTGTAATGTATCGGGTTTCAAGAGTTTTCGCGGCCTCTCTTATATGTTCAAGATGGGTAAGGCCTACGCTGTGCGACGACGCTTCACTCGAATGTGAGCACTTTTTTGCTGACAAATACACATTTGAACGGTCAAGCTGGTAAGAAGAGTTATCAGCTTCATAAGGACTCTCATTTTCGACAAACGTATTAACTGTCTTCCTGTTGAAAGGATCCTGCTCACTCAAATCAATTTGAGAAATATAGTTTTCTAATGGAATACATTGATTTTGATTAGAATATGCCGTAACATTACTGCTTGAATCACCATCAGATAAAGAAACATATCTTTCGTTTCCTAAGCATTCATTACTTGTTTTATCTAAAATTCGGCGCATCTCTATTGGGGTTACAACTAATGCACCGACAGAGCATGGTTCATTTTCAATGCGATACGATTCACAGTTAAGAATGTCCTCAGTTTGAGAGATTGTTTCACAAACAGGTTGTTGGTTATGACTAAGTTGATTGACATGCAATGAGCCGTAATCAATAGCATCTGTGGGTTTCGTTTTCATTATATCATGGTCCGTTGTCTCATCCACAATATGAATGCTTTCCTTTTCGCACTCGGGGATACATAGTTTCGGTTTAGTTTCATCAGTAAAGAATAAAGTCGGTGCCGAATGTATGAGTCTTTCTTTCACATTTATATGCTTATGTTTGATCACCCCTTCGCTAACAGGAATGGATATTAGCTCACTTCCGTATGTTAATAAATTGCCAAAACACGCACTGATATTTAAGCTTTTTCTTGAGTCTTTCTTGCTGTATTCATTAGACGATGTCACTAAGTTGGCTTGTTCAATGTCCGGAATATCTGTTCTTGCATTTCTTGTTATTGCCGAAAAGAACCCAACAAAAATAACCAAACCGATAAAAATCGGAATAAACAACAAGTAAATGCTGTTCACTGTGGGTGGCTGAATAGTGTCGTGAAGTTGATGTGCTGAAGCAGTTGTCGTATCACACATCCTACCTAAAGCATATTTTTAATGATTTATTTGAATTAGTTGTTTTATTAATGTATATGTATTTTTTTCATAACATCAAAAAATAACATGTGTGAATGATAAAAATATGGATTAAAAAAAACCTGTAGGTGCGATTGCGTGCTATTCAACACAGCAAATAGATATAGAAATACTAAAAATAGAACATAGAACAGTAATTATTTACAAAACTAAAATATAAAGAAATACCTTTGCAAATAATGCACTCGGCTTCATAGTTAGAGTGCTGTGGATCACATGCAATCTCACACGATGTGCATTTCATATCTGCAGGATCACAGTACGTATTACATGGACATTTTGATCCATAATCATCGTAGAAACAGTCGTTTTGTACACTTCGCAAAAACGTCAATGTCTCGTTCAATGCAATGGAGCTATAAGAAACAGTAGCGATTTCTGTACCATTCATCTTCCTTTAGTGGCCTTGAAGAAAGAAATCAAAAGAAAATGTTCAACAAGTGTTTTAAAAAGTGACATGAATGATGTACTGAATTCCACAATAAAATTACAATAGATTTCATTTAAGAGAATACCTCACATCACACACTACTTGTACATTAACAGTATGATGTGTGTTTTATTTGAATGATACAATTTATATGCAATTATTAGTCTATGCATCATATAAAATTAATAGTGCAAATAAATAGATGAAACGCATGAACAGAAATTTGGACAAGTTATATTTTGACGTAAATTAACTGTAACTATCAGCGTGGCCTTTTTCTGCTCCTTGATGTGAACTAAATTGCAATTTCATTTTAATGACAGATTTTGATGATTAAGTTTAGCGCAGCGTGAGGAAATATAAATGATCAGGGGGGCTTTGATTCTGAAACATTATAAGTGTAGCTTTGATATGATTAAATCTTTAATGATATTTGTTTTCTGACACTACCTTAACTTGTAGCGCAATTTTCCCTTTTATAATTCAACTCCAAATGTATAGAAGATACATTCCTTTGGGAATCAAGGAGAGGCCTGATTTCATTGATATTGTATCTAAATTTATATCCATGATTATAAGTAATTTGAAAGGGCTATTAAACTATTAAATGCAGTTGTTAGAAACCTGGTGCTTGAGTCAGAACAGTGCGAACAAATGTCAATCTTATATCAATATTTATTGACAGAGCCAAATAATACCTGAATAAAATCTAAATAAATGATATTTGACACAATATAGTCATTTAATTTTTTTCTAGTTATATTTATTTTTATAACATATTATTGACATTTTAACTTAAAGAACATCTATATAATATCACAAAAGATAAAATAAATTTTAGAGAGGAAATATTTAAGCTATTGTGGTTAATATTTGGTAACCAGATGAAAATAGAGGTTTTAATTAGTTTTTTTTTACAAATAATAATATTGGATGCAAACGTTGACCAAAATAATACAGAAGAAAACAAATAAATAATATTCATCTGAATTGATAATCAATCATGTTATTTCACAACAAATGGTTAATTTCAAGTCAAAAAGGTACTAAGACTAAGATACTCACCCAAAGCCAGGATCTACTTTATCTATCCGAACCTAAATGTTTTTGATAATATTCTGCATTAATTAGCAAACAATATTTATTTAAGATGCAGTCTTATTACATAAGCTGTTCCGTTGAGTATATAATAATGGCTTTATGCTGGGCTCTCTTTATCCTAGATGTATATATCTTGACTCAAATATTGTTTATTTTGAAAGTTAAGTATTATGATGAAATCATTGTGTCGATCTGTTATACACTTAGCTCTTTAATTATTATTTACAAACTATGATCATAATATCATAGTTATCTTAGTTATATTCCGAATGCTTAAAATAACTTAGTATCGCATAATAATTCATCATTGGTTTATAAACATTGAGAGTATATACTTGACGTTTTTTACATGATATCCATGGGTTTAAATTATTCGATCGTGTCTCAATAATCATATACTAATTAATAAACTTTTTTCTATCGATTTGTTATAACCTCAGTATATCTCTTTTTAATTTTCTACATGCACATTTGAATTTAAGATATATGAAACGTTAATCGAGTTTTTATGAAAACCCATACGTAGTTATTACTATAATATTCACAATTATCAACAATAACACAACAAAGTAATAACGTAAGCGATCTATTTTTATACGCTTATCAATGCTAAATTTAGAGGTTATTCACCTAAAGCTGTGCAATGTCTTGTAGTAATGCATACGCTGGGTATTTCCGATTTTTTCACAATGCTAAATATATACAGAGTCATGTACTTTAATGCACTGATGATTTTTATAATTGCTTGGAGTGCTTATATGTGGTAGTGTTTATTATTTATAAAGAAAGCAAATCTATGTGTTGAATTGAGCAAGCAAATTGAGTTCCATTATTTGAATTATACAGTTTTTTAATTATTTTCATTATTCAATCGTTGAAAATTGCTTTCACGCAAATCGATATATCTAATATTTTTATTTGTTTATCGAAATCGCAAAGTGAACAGTGATGTCGTATATGTATATATATTTCTGTTCAAACCCATACCAGGCATTCCAAAATACATATTATTGTTGATGTCACATTGAATGAAAATTTTACAGCAAATATCATTGACAATGAAATGAAATGTTTTCTGTAGATACTTCAATTAAGCCATGTCTACTTCCTCTTAGGTCATGGCGAAAAAAACAGTTCAATCTAGAACGGCCTTATATGAGGAACAGGTTATAACAACTTTGTAAAAAATCTAATTTGGTCTTACCAGCTTCCTTATTATAATGTTACACATATTTTAAAATGACATTGGCGTTGTCTTAAACTTCGTAATATTATTATTATATTATATTGTGGAGTTATTTACTCATTGTACGTCTTGTCAAACATGATGCATATAGTTTAACATAATTGTTTTGTTTTTAAATGACGTAAATTAAACATTGATTGTATTTCTATTTTATAACATTTACTTTTAGCCACAAACAAATATTTGTACATTCTTATTTTTTTACGTTTGTGATGATTAATTATTCAAAATAAAGCTCTAACACAAATCTGTGCTTTTGTATATTGTCGGGAAAAATAAATGTATTTATTGAACTTGAGTTATGAAGTTTTCATAATTTCATACAGAGAAAATAATGTTTATATTTTTATCTTATTCCGGCAAAACCATGACACGCTCTGTTTTGAAAATAGCTAATAGAGAACAGCATGTAGCACTAGATTAAATTCCAAATTATGATAAGGAATCATTAAAACTAAGTCGGTTGGTTATATCTGCACATTAATAACATTAAAGATGCTCGTCAAAAACATAAAAATATCTTTCTTGCTTTTTCTAGGCTCTGGCTTATTTGGTTGAGCATGTGCAACAGCGAACAATAATTAAACAACCGTTATCAACGTGTTTTCATATCTGATACACAAAAAAAACAACAGATGGCAGTGCAAAGTTTGAATATCTGAACCGTAAAAATACACATCAATGCTATTACACTCCTAAGACACATTTCAATAAAATATTCAGTTTGGAAGATTCAAAATATATAATGTTGAAAATACAGTTTCCATGATATTTCACTGTTGTATGTATATTATATTTGAACAGTCAGCTTTTAGATATGTATATCCTAAAGATCTTTAAAAATCATACTCCTGTGAGATATGGAACAATATATTCTATAGTAGATTACAAAAATATCATTATGTTACGAAAACAAGCTATGTCTATGATAACTTACAACGGTGAAAGGACCTAGTCCTACTCTTTGAGATATATTATGCAAGAAGGCAATGTTATAAAGTCTGTAACTCATTTGTGAAAATAAACACATATTTAGGAATATCTCGAAATGTGTTCTTTGTAGAAATGGAACCTAGTATTTGATACAAAATAATCATTAATTAAAATCTAAGTAATGAAAAAAGTATTATAGATAGTTTTTTTTTAATCGTGATATTACTACTACATATAGGTATGTATTTTGGTTATAAAGTGTTGTATAAATAACATGTAATTAATTTTTATTTACGTTATGCCGATCACGCTCCTAGATAGGGTGCGCCCTCTTCGAAACCTTGGTGTTTGAGACACCTGTTCTGCGCAGTATAGTATAGAGTCTATTGCTTTATTAACGCTATAAAATCAACTATGAATCATTTGAAATAAAGAATAGCTATTCAAAGCAATGTCTGTCAGGTATAGACTATATAATCTATTGAATAAAGCTAGGGGCTAACTTATAATCATTGCAAGAGCAAGGTGTACAGTTTTAAATAATGACACTGCTCTCAATCTGTGATATATGTAAATGTTATAGACTCTATCGTGTTCCCTTGATCGAAGACGAGTACTATAAATATTATATAAACCTGCAACTTACTAAAATAAACTCTTTCAGAGTAGGATGTTAGGATGTTAGATGTTTATGATTATTTTTAGTGAATTGAAACGTTAGTTATATTGTTACGTAATTCCTAAGCATATATCAGACATATATGCCAGGTAAGGACTAAAAAAGGACATCAGAGGATATTGAAAATGTTATTTCTTATAAGCGAGAAGGGGCATCTCTCCGAGAGGCCAGAAATACAGGGTACCGAGAGAAACGTTGGCGCAAACCTACACACAAAAAAAAACAATTTATGGGGCCTGACTCCAATTATGGGCCTGAAGACCAATCTCAGCTCGTAGTTTATATTGAATCTATGGCAAATATTGGTTCCCCGATTTACGTGCATTGGGTTAAACAAACTGAGGCAATATTTATTGAATTCAGGTAACCTTGTTTATTTATGCATGTTTGAGTAATAATAATATTATTCTTTATAATAAAGATGAAATAATTGTTATATTTTCAACGGAAAATCATAGCAAGCATGTGTGTACGCGCCCCTTCCCCTCCAATCCCTCTCCCCCCATTCTAGTACACATGACCAGTAGTTGTCTCCTTAAACTGCCTCGACACTTATATCATCAGATTTCAGCAGCTCCCTTCGGTATTCTGGTTCACACTTTGATTTTGCTCTTATTATGGCTCGCATGACTTCCAGATTTTCTTCCTCCCAATCCCCGTAAGTCAACACTTGTTTTGCTAGTTTCTTGGCCCAACCTGCGTTAGGCTGTTTGTGAATTTCCTCAGCCAGGTCCTCCCTATCGTAGTGCCGAGCCTCCATGCACTGGTAGGCTTATTCGGTGGACATGAAGCAGCGTTAAATACTTTCACTGAGCACTGGTAGAAGTTGCTGAGAATTTCGTTCCTGCCCTGGGACGCTCTGACGTTTTTGAGCGGTCAGTGTCGTCCATTTGGGCATGTCTTTTTCAGGGTTTGATGTGTGACACTACCACATATCGCGCATTTGTGGTCTTTCAATCTACCGCGTCGGGTGGATTCGGCTGCGCTTTCATGTGGTTCGTCGGTGTCATTATCGGGGTTTGTGTGTCTCTGTCTATTCCAGATCCACGTCGATGCGGATTCTGCTGTTCTCGCCGCCATGTCTATACGCCGCTCTTTTCCTGTCATGCCGAGTATATTCAATGCTCTCCATTTGGACAGGCCTGGAAATCCGCGAAAGCCGATCTCAAACGGAAAACACCATGTTTCAAATCGTTTTCCATTCATTTTTCGACCAGTTCTGTGTATTTCAGCAATTTCATTCGTGGGCCTCTTCAATTCGTTCCTCCCAGGGAACCGTTAGCTCCATAATCACGCACACTTGCTTTCATTGAAAATATGACGATGTCGGGTCGCAGGCTTGTAGGCACGATGTCTTCGAGGAAGCGTAACTGTTGCTTCAAGTCTACTAGCAGAATCCAGTCGTTGGCCATGGCGAGTATTCCTGTGGCGCCACCTCAAACGCTAGTCTTGCTAGCTAGTGAGATGCCCGATGGTCTGGAGCCCGCTAATCCTGTGGCGCTATCACGAATGCTAGTTTTGCTAGCTAGTTTTGTGCCCGATGGTACGGAGCCCGCTAAATCTGCGGCGCTACCACGATTGCTAGTTTTGGTAGCTAGTATGGTGCCCGATGGAACGGAGCCCGCTGGACCTGCAACGCTACCACGATTGCTTGTTTTGCTAGCTAATATTTTGCCCGCTTTAATGAACTTGATGAATTCGGGTCGTCGCTGTTATCTTTGGCGTTCTTCATCGCCGTGCCTAATCCTCCCGCCATGGCTTCCAGAACCTGGTCATGTCTCCATCGGTACTTTCTTCTTGATATGGGTTTCGGACACGAACTCAGTATATGATCTAGCGTTGCTCGCCTTCCGCAGTGTTCACACGCCGATTCGTCAGTAAGCTTCTGGAGCACATCGTTCACCGAGGCGATAGCGAATTTCAGTTTGTGTGTCTCTGTTTTCAACATTTCGTTAGACATGAGCTTTTTGCTGGGTATGTTTCCCAACGCAACCTATTTCCTTGGGCCTTCAAGCTCACTGCCTTTGTTTGTCTGATTTCTTCTTCGTGCTGGAGCACCTCTCGTTGCACCATTTCCCTTCTCTGGCGGCTACTTGCTCCTCTCCATTGTGCCGCAGCCTCGACTCTGTCTCTTCCAATGCGTCTTGTGCCGTCCACTTGAGCCTCCTCCTGTGATCTAATTGGGCATCTTGCACTTTGTCGTCCTTGTTGTCGCGGAGGATCATTGAGTGGCGGACCTTCGATACTTTATATTCTTCAACTATGGATGTCATCTGTAGTTGAAAAACGCCTCCTTTGCTGTACAATGCAATGCTGCTAAGGCTTTTCGGAAGCGACAACCACTTCTGTAGTCAGCGGAACATCATAGATCGAAATTGGCCAGATGAGTTGTGAGAGTATTCCATGCTGTTAGCACCATGCCTTATACGTTCCTGGGATTCCACTCTTATCGACTTCCTTAAGCCAGGCCTCCGCTTGATCGGACATGTCATGTATTATAGTTGTGTCCTTGTTATCGATTGTGAACCACTTTCCGAGACATTTCATCGGTTTCTTCTCTACTGTAGGTATCGGGTATCCGTCTATTTTGAAGAGCATCTTCTTAACCTTTCCGTTCTTTATCAAAATTCCATAACCGTTCTGATATTGCGAGTCAGGAACATATAAGAACAAAGCACTATATAAAATTATGTATTCGAAGGTCATTTTGTCAGCAAAATATGAACATTTCTAAACAGATGCTTTTGTCTGATATGAAGGTAAGTGATAATCTAATAATTCACCTAGTTCAAATGGGGTGTTATTATAAAAAAAATAATTTAATTTTGAAGTTGCTCGTTTATGAACGAGGAAAGAGAAGATGATATTTGTAGATTCATAAAGGTTTCAGAATATATTCGAGCGTTTTAAGATGATAACAATAAAAATAGTCGTTGATTGTATCTGAATCTTGAAGATCATACAATAGGTGTTGCAAAAATGATGTTTTTTTCTCGGTCTATGTACAAACTTTTGAAAATGTCCCTAGAGGTGCAAGAATTTTGAAACCATTCGAAATGTTGAATATAAATAGAGAGTTTGTGCAATTTTGGGAAATCCGCTAGAATGACGTCAAAATTACGTAAACAAACCAGTAACACACAATGTGATTGGTTGTATTTGGGGAATTCCAGGTCAATCCAGGCTATTTACACAAAGATTTTATATTTGCACAAACTCTCTATTGGCTAGGCATGCTGTATTCAAACCGTCCGTTTATATTCAACAATGCGGACCGTTCATATATAAGAATTCGAATTTTTATTTTTCATATTCTCTCAGGATTCTAGCTATCTTGATTAACGAAAATGAGGTTATCAATATACAAAAATGTGAACACCTTTCGATATTCTTATCAGCCTCAACCTAATAAGTCACCCACTTGAGGTCCCATAAATTGGTAATGTCACATTATTTATTTAGCTGGATTGAAGCAGGAAGTAGGCTGTTGCAGTGGAAAGAGAAACTGTTTTTGTTTTTGCAGGATACAACACCATTGCAAGCTTATAAACATAATTCAAGATAATAGCAGAGGGATCTAACTTGTTAGGTATTTGTTGACATAAATACAGACTGTATAAGTTCACTTGTGTGGATTTACAAGTAAGTTTCATGTCTTGCCCGTTCTCGTTTTCACTGCAAATGCAATTTTTACGAGTGCACACGAGGGTGGATATATGAATAAACACGTTAACACTTAAGTTCACATTAAAAAGAAAACGATATTAAATCAAAAGATAATATATTATTGATAAATTTACGGTGTACGAATCCTACTTCACCCTGGGAGCACACAGAATTAGCTCTTAAATAGCCCAGATTGGCCTATCGGTCGCAGACATACGATCAGGGCTATTTTAGAGTTAATACAGAATTTGCATGTCCATCCGTAGTCGCTTTCTTGGAGAGGCTCGATCTTTGAACGGAAGGACATAGGGTCATAAGTAAATAGTAACATTTATTTAGATTTATTATTTTAAAACATAAGCTTGAATTAAGAGACATGCTTTTGAACAATGTGGGTCATATGCTCGTAGCTTTGGGCTTAGCTATAAAATCTCATTTCGACTGAATCTGTACAGGGTGGATAATGAATGGATCATTATTAAAATATACATAAGATAAGTATTTATAAATGTGTTGACTTTAAAACAAAATTGTTTGTACAATGCGATAGAAATTTGACAATTAAAAATGCAGCGCTCATGTTATGTCCAGTTCATATTATGTTCTCCCATGTACGTTCATATTTGTCTCATATTAAAATCCTGTCACAATACAAAAGGCTTCCCAAAACCCCTCCAATCAGAACTGAGTCATCAATCATCAATTTCATTAAGTTCATTATTTCAGTGGAGTAACGAAGTCAACACAACAATAACTTTCAAATTAAATATTCAGGATGGGACGCAGTAGAACCAGATCTAGATCATACTCGGATAGATCAAGAAGTCGAAGTAATAGCCGTAGTAGAAGCCGCTCAGCATCACCAGGCCACCGTGTTCATGTTGCAGATTTGGGTAGTTTATTATATGTCCATAGACGTATATACGATATTTGAAATAGTTACCACCGATAATTCTAAAATTTAGTCGTCAAAAAGGCTGAGTTGGATGTTTAATTCTCGCAACATTTATTTTATAGCCACTTTGTAACCTTCTCTTATTCTTATTTAAAAAAAAAACATAGTACACAAGTTATGTACGTTTCTTAATTCTCTAAACCTTATAATTGTATCGTTAATATTTTTTTCTCTTACCCAGCACGCGATGCATCGCAGCGGGAAATTGAGAAGGCATTCGAGCGTTTTGGGAAAGTGAGTGAGGTGTGGCTTGCCAAGAACCCTCCTTGTTTCGCCTTCATCGTGTTTAAA
>LQRL01110013.1:0-10131 GCA_001703475.1 Hydroides elegans | reverse complement strand
CTTATAAATAATATTTTTGTTTCACAATCATATATCTTCACATAAAAAAGAGAACCCCCCCCCCCATAGATTATAATCAATTTTTAACGCTTAAGTATATTTGAACATGTTAATAACTAGCCGGAATCACAAGTATTTGTATGAAATGGCAGTTCGAAAATGCTTCATTAATGTTGTGAAGGTGTGTTTGAAGATGTTCTCCATTTCAATATCTTGATCAATCATTTCAGTGCCTGCGTCATTATACCTACTCGTACTTTTGATTGTTTCGGTCAATGCTTTTTGCAACGTCCACAACATTTGAATTTTACTGTTTTTTTTCAGTGATTTAATAATTACGAGGAGACCTTTTATATATATGAAGAGTACCCCACGAGCTGTTCCCCCAAAAAGGTGTTCCTTATCAAATTCCAGCTGGCTTGGAAATGTTGAGGAAATAAGATCTAGCTTGCAGATTTTAGGACTTTGCGGAACACCTTTTTTTTTTATAATTTCTTAATTTTTGCACTAATTAGTGAGAATTATCATTTCGAAATTGATTACACTTGCTATCAGTTGTCTAATAAACTGTGACTTGCAAGATATGATACGTAAATCAGTTATATTCAACATTTCCATTTTGCGCAAAATGGGTTCCTTTTCTGTTCCAAGCTGGCTAGAAATGGAGAAACAGCCCAACTGGATTGGAGAAAAGGAACACGTTTTCGCAAACTGTATATGTACAAAAACCATAATATTGTTGTTCTTTTAATTGTTATGTTGTTTTAAGTTGATTTAACAACTTTTTGAAAAAAATATGTCGTGGGGTGTCCTTAATATATCCATATTACGTGATATCCATGTGATCAGATGGTATCATAATCTATATTTGGACTTTGTGGTATTTTCTAAGTATTTTCATGGGTGATGGTGAAAAAACACTTTTGGGTATTTTTTTAAGGTATTTCCATGGGTGATGGTGAAAAACATGACATCTCCTAAAGTGGAAACGATTCAACAAGTTATAAAACGTGAGGGTCGGTATATAATGTTGAAAGGGGGGGGGTGGGTTGGTGTTTGTTTATATTATTGTTATTGTTGTTGTTTTGTGTGTTATTGACCAATAGGATGGTCTGTTATGTATTGGTTATGAGCGGGGTGGACGTAAAAACAAAACATTGTTATATCGAGTATGAATCATTGGCCTGGCTTGGACGTAAAAGCAAGCCACGTCTTGTTTTGGCACCAATCACGTGATAGCTTCTGTGTATTACCTGCTGCAGACTGACCAGTCATCAGATCCTGAAAGTCAAGTCAAGAAGGCCAAGATCAGAAATTAAGAACGAATGGCGTTTCTAGCATCGCATGTCAAGTGAGCAACTGGGGAATTCCACATCAATGACAACACAACAGTTGAAGCAAACAGCGATGAAGAGCTTTGGGATTTCCACAACCATTCATAGATGGTACAGCCCACTCGGCAAGGGTCGTCCATATTACGTCATATTTGGACGTGACGTTGAGAGGACGACTTACTTTGGGCCAATATTAAAGTTTTCCGGACGTCCTTTTACGTCCCGGGCGTCCGTATAACGTAACGTGCACTCTGACTCGAACGCAACGTCGATAAAGCGACGAAAAAGGACGTCACACCCACATCCACACGCTTATTTCCCCACCCTTGAATTTTGCCCACACTCGCACGCTCACACGCCCACACATCTTTTTCTATTTTTGTATATATAAATCAACTAAGTAAATACATTTTTCGTTTTATTATACGCAAATGTAGACATTTGAAATTTCTATTTATTCATTCAACTCGTACATTCTAATAGACAATTATAAATATTCCCAGTATAAGGAAGAATTCAACTAGATTTCAAGAATAGTTTTTATTTAATGAAATAATCCATAAAGTTGTAAGAATCAGATAACAGAAATTAAATGGTTTAGACGCATATGATGCATTCGCAAATGAAGTTTGTATATCTCGCATAAATCCGTAAAAAATGTCATGAAACATCTTGTCATTAGCTTCAATGTAGACACTTGTTCAAAACCAATAGGAAAAACAAAATAAACAAGATAAATGAATATGGGCTAATGAAACTTTATTTGTAAATCAGCCTTGACCAAAGAAATCAGTATATATAGTACACACATACTGTTAAAACCACTTCTAACCTGACAACTCAAACAACTAAACGATGCAACCCAAACGCATTAACGAAACTTTTCAAACGGCTAAACGAAACTTCCCGAACGACTTAACGCCTAGGTCTTCAAAGATACAAGTGTTTCATGAAGATCTCATCAAATATATCTACGGGAAAGACCTCTTTGCCGTAACATCCCATGTTTTAGACGAAATCAATTCCCGCTTCCACTTTCCCACGCATTTTGCTGAAACTGCGGATTCAAGTATTATTTTAATCCATTACATCCTTATTCATAAATCTGTTAGATATATGCCAAATCACAGCAATAATATTAAAATGTATTTAAACTATGCGTACACAAAATATGTGACCCAGCAAAGAATGAATAATATTATTCATTAGCTTTTAAAGCGGTGACCAAATGGGTGCGAAGTATTTATTATTTAGTTTAATAAAAAAATATCGGCCCGAGATCTTATCCCATATATCAAATGATGAGTGACATTTGGACAAAGAGACACAATTAATCAGCAAATTGGTAAAACACAATGGCTGTATCAAAAGAGAAATGCAGCTATGTATCTCAGATCTCATTTCATAAGTAGACTAAAGAAGTGTTTATAAAATTATGAGACCCCTAACAATTAAACCAGAAAATGTTTTGCATAGAGTCTATGTACATGTTTGTATAATAATATTCATATGATATTGTATCTGTCGATATACAACATAGAACAGCATGTCGAAAGGGCGTATCACATAAACGGCTAAACGCCTAAACGAGAAACACGTAAACGAGAAAACGCAATCGAGTAAAAGAAACTTTTCAAAAGAAAAAAAATGCTATAGATATTTAGGTTAGAAGTGGTTTTGACTGTAACAAGAGAAAAAATAATCCACACCAACACGCTCGCACATCCGCACGCTCGCACGCTCACACGCTTAAACACTCAACGCTTAAATCGAACATGTTTACGCTAATATCTTAGCGTGCAAACGCTTGCATGCCCGCATGATGTCAACTTATAAAGCGCGTTTACTGTGTATGTGTGTACCTAGCTGTTTACAAAAATGAAATAAACCAAAAACGATTTAATTTCGAAAATATAATATTAATGTTATAACTCCTAAAGAACTCTATGTCCATCTTTTATGAATATACATGCAATGGACATACTAAGTTTTATAGATTGCAATACACGAAAATATAAGGACCCTTATCAGTGTGCACTTTGGTATAACCAAGAAAGAGTGCTGTTGTCATTTTACCTGAATTGCTTATATTGCGCCTTAAACCTCATACACTTATCTATTGTGATTCGATAAAATGTCAGTTAATCATAACAATAATGAATTGGGACAATAAATAGTAAAAGTGGATAATTTGGTTAAATTTAAAGACTGGTAAATACATTTTTCCATGGTTAGTCTATGCTTATAAAGCTTAAATTGTATATGCAAACATGCATTCAATAGCTGTAGTTCGGTGTAAAATTATAGATTTGTTGATATATAGTTAACATAACATGCCTCTCTTTTTATTTCAGAAAATGGATAAAAAGTGGATATATTGTGTATGTTTACTCCCAATCTTGCAGATAGCACTTGCCAAAGATTTAGGTAAGCTTTTTAAAAACTAAAATTATAAGAGTTATAATATATATATAAAGACGTAAAGGCCATTGACCCCAAATAAACAAAAAAATGTACCCATACATGTTCCCCTAAGTAAAAACAGGAAGACGCTTTTGTCAAATATAAATCGTACAATTTACGGTTGGTCTTCCATTCCATTCATTCTTCTTTATACATATCTGACAGATGATACAGAATAGAGCTTATTCTACGGTTATCTTTAGTGGTGTAGAATTCTATAATCCACACCATATAAATTTAGCATCTTTGTTTATAACAGTTACTGTGTTGCAATTAATGACGATAATTGGGGAGGGGGGCTGATCCGGATCCATGTTACGTTTGGAACCCTTTTTAAACATTATCTATATATTAACTTTTTCCATTTTTTTTTTAGATTACTTCTGGCATTTGACTGATTTGCATTATGACCCGTGGTACAATGAAACCTATGGCATCTCATGCAACGAGCTTAAGGTGGACGGAGGGAAGTATGGAGACTATGAATGTGATTCTCCCTGGGAGCTGGTTGTGAGTTCCATTAAAGGAATGCGATATGCAGGTCCAACTCCTTCCTTTATTTTGTGGTCTGGGTAAGTGGTGATATATATCAGTAGGCATACAATTTATATGTTTTATAAACTTAATGTTAATATTAACTTTTTTATAGATATTGATCTGAATTAACTAAATAAAAATATATTTCATATTATACCAACATAGCGCTACCATAAAAAATATAGATTTCCATGATAAGATATCTAGTGATTCTAATAGCTTGAATTTTAGTGCATAGATAAATGGATTTATTCTTATAAGTATTATGTGTAATACCTTGCATTACCTAAGTCTTGTCAAAATACGTTTCTTTTACTTTAAGCGACAATCCGCCTCATGTTCGGGATGCAGCAGATGAGGTGAAGATCGATACAGCGATGATCATCGAACTCACCCAGAACATCACAACTGCGATAAAGACCGAGTTTCCAGACACAATGGTCTTACCCATGGTAGGATTATAAGAATATTGTCTTGGAACAATGCTATAAAAATGTCAAGTAATTTTGTTTATTTATAGTTGCTAAATTGGCATCGATGTAGAAAATGACAATATATTAACTAATATAATAATAATATTAGCTTAAGTCAGTGGTAGATCCAGAACCACCTACATGTATATGAAACCATTTGATTTACCGAACGAAAGAAGGAGAGGCTGTGTCGATGGCAGCCCATTCTGAATCCGCTAGTGTAAGTGTTTAATACCGTACTGATGAAGTAAAATTTCATTAAAGGTGGGAAACCATGATTACTACCCTAAGAACGATCTGCCAGGAGAGGAAAATGATTTATATAACGCGTTGGCATCCATGTGGGGTGACTGGCTCGATACGGATGATATGCAGAACACTTTCAAGAAAGGTTAAATTTGAAATTATATACAGTGTATATTATATATATAATCTATAAAATCAACCATGCGAAGCAACTTGATTGACATTAGTTTGAGAAAGGCAAGATATTTACAAACGCCTCTTTTTTGTATGGAATACCTGAATATACTTAGCGTCGATTTAGTTTGCGCGCACCATACAGCATATCGGGGTTATTAAAAAACAATTGTACAGTAGATGTAGCTTAAACATGCTATGTCATTGATAGGCTATTAAATGATCAACATAAAGATGTAAAACAAACTGGAATAAGTGTACAAAATGCTAATCATGTAAAGGATTGAATTAAATTTGTTAAATATTTATCTTGATACTAGGCGCGTATTACAGTCGTCTCATAAGCGACACACCCAAAGTACGGGCGATTGTTCTCAATACGAACCTCTATTACCACTCCAATGAGGCCACTGCCGGCCAAGAGGACCCTGGCAACCAGATTGTGTGGTTTGAGCAGTTGCTAGCGAACGCTCGGCAGAGCGGAGAAAAGGTAGAATCTAGTCTATTGAAGATCTAGTCTATTGAAAAATACCTGTCTTTAGAGTTTGTTGGAAAAAAATAAAAGGATGTTGTTGGTTTATATGATATTCTACAACATTAAAATGCAATTTTTACACTGCATCCCTTGAAAACATGACTTTAATTACATAATTTTAATAATATCTTTGATGTATTGAATGTTAATGTTATCTTAATATGAACGTTTGAAAAAGATAAATATGAAAGTATCTACTCCAAAATTTTACCATTATCAACGTTCTTTAAACTTGTCACATACAGATTCTATTGATATCTCACGTGCCTTTCGGTAAAATCCCAGAGCCCGTTGAAGGCAAAGGGTGGCTCGTTTCCAGCTTTAATAGTTATTTCGAACGAGCCATCGTTGAAAACAGTGACGTCATACTGTATACGGTAGCCGTCCATTCGCACACGGACACCTATAAGTTATTTTACAATGACGATGGTTGGTGATATTCAGAGCACACTGACTGCTTACCCTATACCCTATCCCCTCTGTGATAGTTCTTACATTTTTGATTGATTTATGTATATATGTATCCAATCTGTAACTAATCACAGTTATTCCACAATGTATACCACCCATCATGTGTACAAAAAATATTCATTGTTTTAAAATCAAAATCTATGTTTTGAACCTATAGGTGCATATTTTTACGCATATTCCACCCGGGATCATCGGAACAAACTCAAGGATGCTGACACCTGAATTCATCAGATTATTTTCAAAACTTGTTGCTCAATACAGCGATTTGATTCTTGGAATGTACGGTGTACATACGCATACGGATGAATTCAGGCTGTTTCTAGATGACAATGGTATACATGTTCATCCCTTTATTGTTAAATTTACTTTTACTGTTAAATTCTCTATAAAAGTATACATTTTTACTCTGACAATCATATATATATATGATTTTTAATTGATTTTCCACCCTATGTAACTCTAGAGTGATATATATATAAGTTAAATCGATGTTCATATTTTGATTTATAATTTTACCCAATATTTCTATTGGTAACCATACAGTCTATGGTTTGATATTATATTTTTGGAACTGAATTGTAATGATGCACACATTATGATTTGATTAATATATCAGCTTTTGAATTATTCAATAAAAAATATTAAGTATAAAAAGGCCTGACAATAATAAACATTTTTATAGAATCAGTATAATAAAAGAGAACCATTTTGATTCAATACGTACTGCCTTAGAGATCAATGGTGGTAACAAGTCATGTGGACACAATCAATTTTTTCGATTTAGATAATTCTTTTCTAACTTAATAGTCTAATTGATAGGCAAGGCAGTATCATCGATGTTCGTGAGTCCCTCGGTGACGCCCTGGAGAGTGCCGTTGGACACCGAAAAAACGCCGCCGCATAATCCTGCGATTCGCCAGTTCTACTTCAATACGTCAAGTTACGAACTCGCCGATTATAAGCAGTATTCGCTAAATCTACCACTGGTAAGAAGACACTGAATTTTAAGTAATTAACAAGGTTATACTAAGAAATGTATTTCGTGTAAAACGTATTGAGGCCTTGTAGAAGTCTAGTCCAATCGATAAGTGATCGAGGTCAATCAATAATTGACATTGCATCGAAACGCTTAAGCTCTTCGGTAAATGTTTCGAATGTTGCTTAAATACATTCGTGAACACCTCTGCTGTCGGCTGGGAGTGTTGGCGTGCTCCTGTAATCTAGCTACTTGGAGGCCGGAGTTTGGAACAGTTTGAGGGCAGGGGTTCTGTCTTATGCTGACCTATGTCGATCGGGTGTCCGCACTAAGTTTGGCGTCAATATGGTAACCCTGGTGGAGGCCGGGGTGACCAGGTTGTCTAAGGAGGGACGTACCGGGTCAGGATGGAAACACAGCAGCCAAAAGTCCCCGCGTTGATCAGTAGTGGGATCGCACCTGTGAATAGGCAGTGTAGGATAGCCTGTCCAATAAAGCTGGACTGGATTCTTTTTTTTTTTTTTTTGAAATCAACTTATTCCTTCAATACCAGCAGTGAAAACTTATTTAAGTATTTTCCGGTGTATAGCCCACACGGGATCTTTTAATTCTTAAACCATATTGTTAAAACGTATCTCCCCCTTGTTTCATGTTTTAATTGGGTAGTCCGCCTTTGAGGGAGGATATATTGAGTAATATGAAATCTTGGACATCTAACAAGTATATATTGATTTGAAAAATATAATATCATGTTTCAAAGTAAAGGTTAAGGTTATTATTTTAGGCAAATGGCGGCACAAACGAGTGGCGAGAAACGTATTCATTCCGGCCCTACTACGGCGTTGAAAACCTTGGCGTCTCTGAGCTCAATAATCTCCTGGATGACTTCCGAGAATTCGCAAGTACGAAATTCAACAACTACTACGACGCCGTCTATGTACATACCGTAAACGAAGACTATAGGCCCTGTGGATGTGACTGCAAATCGTCTCATATCTGTGCCATTGAGTTCGTGAATTACGATGAATTCGACCAGTGCTACAGTGAGCAGCCAGCGTGCGGCGCATGTGCGATACGGGGGCTGGGTCTCATGTCGGTGGTCGCTGTGATAGCCATGAAAATTGCATTTTTGTAAGGGATTGACATTTGTCGTGCTGTGTTGTGTCAGGCGAAAGGAATAGGGTTCGAAACATGTGTATCAAACTGCGATACATTTCAGAATATTGTATTTTTATCGAATCATAAACTTAATATCCTGATGAGCGGTAGTTTGCTGAGCACATGGATTGGCGCGCAATTTTATCAAAAAAAAAATGGATAAAAATATAATTGATATTTATGGTTTAAGATTAAAGTACATTGAAATGCAGGTTCCTTGGTTATAATGATTTCTCAAGTTGACATATTCAAGTACATTTTATATAAGCATATTTGCCTTAAGTTGATTTACATATGTATATTTAATATAATAAAAAAATGTGTGTATATACCATATAAACATATGAATAACTTTCCTCGAACGCCATAACAATTTATATAAGGAATCAAGAATGGGTGAATTGATAAGCACCTAACGAATAAACTTTCAAAATTGATTTTCACATATTTATTTTTTAGTGGAACACAATCATACACATAATGTAATAAATATAATGATTGGTCTAAACATGCAAATTGTGTTTAACAAACAAGTTGCCCCGAAAATAAATACGAAGGAAATAGGCATAGACCTCCTAACCATTAAATGCACCACCCTCAAAACGCGACCAGTTTTTGAACCATTTTTTATTCTTCCTAGAAATAGCACAAGTATATATTTTTACACCAAAATATAAATTATGGCCATTTTTGATAAAACATGGCCATAATTTATGTTTTGGTGTAAATACATATACTTGTTGTGCTATTTCTATGAAGAATAAAAAGTGGTTCAAAAACTGGTCGCGTTTTTAGGGTGGTGCATTTAATGGTTAGGAGTTCTATATCGATTTTTTGCGTATTGTGCTAGTTGCGCACAAGGAAGAAATGCTGCAAGTAAGAACATTTACCCGAATAAAACGAACAGCACTTATACTTCGATATTGAACAATAATTATTTTCAAAACAATTTATATTCATAGGCGGGTTTTTTTTTTGCCAACAACTTATTTCAACTTCCAAAATGATACACTTCACCTTTAATTAGTATCTAAATAAAAAAAAAACATACACGAATACATTATTTCTAGCCAAAATATATCAACTTAATTTAGAATCACGCATGCCGTACCACGCAACCATATTTTGTTTTGTTCATTAGTAACCAAGGAAAGGCATCTAACGAGTTCACATGGAACATATTTTATTCCATAAAGGTGTTCAAATTTGACTTAAAATTCTATTTTTCGTGTTGAACAAATTATAGTTAGCACTAAAAACAGCAATAGATTACTTAATTCAAATCCGATCATCTGTTGCAATAAACGAATTCATAAACGTTTTCACCCATAACATCAGAAGCGTAATCGTTAACCTTGCGTTTATTTACCAATTAAATCAACTTAGTGAAATCGTTCATGTGACGCAGTACACTAATAAAGAAATGCCTACAAGTCGTTGATAACAAAATATATATGTTGCTGTGATTGCAAAGCACCAAATAGATATCTAGATGGTGGTCTGTCAAAAATGAAATAAACGAGGGAATCGGTCTGGATATAAAGAGCGTATAAATCTATCAATATCATGTTTTGGAACGTTACCACCATTTGCATGTAGGTAAGTTATTTACATACAACTGCAGTTCATTTTAAAACAATCATTCATTGAGCTGTAAGCGATAGAGGTTTATCCTAAAGTCTTATGATATTCTACTAAGAAATCCTCCCAAGTATCGTGCTTTATCCTTGGATGAAGGATCCTTTTCGCGTTATTGGTTTTCTA
>LQRL01110001.1:0-11024 GCA_001703475.1 Hydroides elegans | reverse complement strand
CGCCCCCCCCCCCCCCTGGTTCATTTTTTTCTGGATCCGTGCCTGAATAGTTTGCTTAATAAGTGACGGTTTACACCTTATTTTTATTCTTGCTATCAAGCAAACGCAAAATAAAAACAAGTTGACAAAATATGCACGGAACCCCTGCAATTGCTCATAAGAAGCGCATTACACATCAATATGTCTGAATACTATCAAGTCAAATCTTCATGACTGATCTCTATTTGGATACAATTCTTGAGCAATACATAAATGCACCTTGTTTTTTGTTGCCAACTTCCATTTTTTGATTCAAAGGCACACACACATTGGCACATTGAGTAATTCATTTGAAAATCGTCGCGCATCTTCTATTTATGAATTATGACTTTATTTCAAATATCTTTCTTGGATGTACTGCAAATAACCAATATGAAGCAAATCTGGCAGGGCGGTATAATGCAAAGGGTTTACATGCTACTCTATGCGGTTTTCTTATCTTCATGCGTGTGGGTTATAAACATTAAGTTAATTCAAGATAAGGAACCAATAATGAGACTTAAGGCTGTGACATGCCCTAGGAAGGGCACGGAAAAGAAAGTGTTGGATAGGTTTGAGTATGATTATCGGGATATCTACTATGTGACGAGTCATAATATAACGGAGATGGAACAGATTGAGTTCATTCCTAATCTAAGGGATGCCTGCTTCTATGTAAGATACAATGACAAGTAAGTTGGTTTTGTGCGTATGTGTTTTGCATTGTGTATATTGCAATGCATATGATTATTAATTATTTTTGTCGTAATACCTTATCTATAAGAAATGAATAGTGGCAGAAAATGTGAAGGATGAAATTTCATAGTTCCATGCTGCAGCGTTCTCATTGTTTAGGATGCTTAAGCAGCTAAATCCTTTGGCACTAGAGAGTCACATCTCTCTCATTTGTATCCTAGATTGCTCCTTGTCTAAACGCACAAATGTGTTGCAATTTAATTAAAATATTCAACATATAACTAATTTCTTTATTATCTATTCATATAAATTTTCACAGTTAAGCTGTTTATTCCCTTGCCGT
Organism: Hydroides elegans; assembly: GCA_001703475.1. NCBI lineage: Eukaryota > Metazoa > Annelida > Polychaeta > Sabellida > Serpulidae > Hydroides > Hydroides elegans. The sequence continues at coordinate 9,967 of LQRL01110001.1, read as the reverse complement.
TTCATTGATAACATTTTCTATTGTTCTAGATGCTCAGTCAAATGTTGCCCTGAAAGTAAAAAATATATAAAAAAATTATACCGCTAAAAAGTTGTCTTTTCATTTTTTATGTTGAATTAATTCTTTCGGAAACGCGGCAAATCAGCTGGCCACAATTTGAAAAACAAAACTGAGTCATTTGGGTTGTTCCGTTGATTATGTATAGGATAACTAACACTTTCGAGCCGATATTTTTCATATCGGCCAGAAAGTGTGAGTTATCTTGTATATCGCAGGGCTCTTTTGTTTAAGAAATAGCCATCATTTATAGGTCTAACAGTTGCCAGTGGCCGCTACATGAAAATAACACACTGCAGACAGTGATGTCAGTGTGTTATTAGTTATTTCACCACTGTTCTTCACAATATAAAACGCACCAGCCATGCGATATTGGGGAAATGGCGGTTTAAACTCGATAACAATTCAAACTTTTGGTTCCTATTCAAAAGTCTATTTACCTCCACCGATGCGGTTTTCTTGCTAAATAGTGCGGCATAATTTCAGAATAATTATTGTATTGTATCTTGAAAAAAGGAGTTTTTTGTGCTTTCCAACGTATTCCAAAACAAATAATACGCTCGTTGCGATTTAAAAAGCTACGTTTTGTAAGTTTTCTTTTTTATTCGCAACTGAAAAACATATTTTGACGAAGGGGCATATAATTTATCTGGGCTCACTTTAATGAGATAATGCGGCTGGCGCCCCAGTAAGACCTTGACATACTATACCTAGGCGTCAACCACTCCTCCTGTACTTCTATTTTTGAAAACGCGCCTAAAATCTGAGAAAAGAATATCGAAAGGTTGAACGCATGCTTTTGTTCATTACCTATGAATTCCTTAATTATCGACATACGTCACTATAAATTTCTTTTTGAGGTTGACAGTTTAAGATGTGCATGCAAAGAATTCATGCAAATATCGATATTCCATCATACATACAGCTTGGTAACACTAACGCCCATTCGGTCGTATCCTAAAGCCTTTTCTTGCGTAGGATTGCCTGGTCACATTGGAAGCTTTAACTTAGTTTCACCTTAACGAATTCTGTATACCCAAGTTTATTGAATAGGATATAGAAAATGTGAATTGCTTTATTAATAGGGTGTTTCCATGAATCCGTTGCGTATACGGTCCGTCTGACGTCCGTTTTATTTATGGAGAGAGTTGCATAAATAAATCGGACGTCTGACGGACCGTATTCGCAACGGATTCATGGAAACACTCTAATAGCTAGGCCACACTAGCGATTTTCATCGGAGACTGCGTCGCCGATGCAGTCTCCGACGAAAATCGCAATAGTGTGGCCACCCTTGCGACTCCGTCGCCGATCGTCGCCGACGGTCGGCGACGCATTTCTCCCGATCCAACATGTTGGATCGCAGATGTCGGCAATCGCAAACACATCAAAGAGAATGAAGTGATGTCAATGCGTAATTATTGTGAAATTAAACAAAGATTTTTCTTTTCCTTCTACGATTGAAAAGAAACATACTGACATGACATAACAGCGCAAAATATGTTTCTTCTGAATTCATTTTTGGTTTCGTAATAATTATTTTAATTCATTTGCTTGATGAAGAGCACCCATGGTATTTTTTTTTCAACAACAAAAAAAAATACAAAAAATAACCATAACTTTTATATTGTTTTTTTTTTTTAACAAAAAGGTGCTGCTACTTGTGTATAAAGATGTGCTCGTTGAGCTCATCAAGAAAAATGGCTATAGAATCATAAGAAGATCACCTTTTATGACAAATGTAAATAGTTCTACTGGTATATATGACTAAATTATACTTTAATTTAGTTCTAAATTAAACTTTAATTTATTATACCTAATATCTCTGACTGAAATTCAATACAAAAAAGGCATTCATTTGAATCTTGTAGTTAAAATGCAAAGTTATAATTTTGTGGCTAGATAAAATTTGAAAAGGACACTTTATTGAGAAAACATTTTGAGGTGCACTTCTTGAAGTTTTACCATTGTTATAAAAGATGTTTCAACGTCACAATCATAGCCTCTTTTATTTTGACGCTTACAATATTGTGTCGTCACAGACCAGTTTTATGAGCATATATGATCAAAATGGCAAAGATGCAACAAAACGAATGACGAAAAAAAAAAGGAAAAAGAAATAAAGCCATCTAGATAAGCGAAATGAGGTCATCTATCAACAAAAATAGTTACACCTTTTTGTAAAAAAAATATTTTTCGAAATTAGATTATTTATTACATATTTTAGTGGTTTTATCTTCCAATCATATTTGTTTAATAAGGTCGTGGGATGTCAATTAGAAATGGATATGAAAAAATAAGCAGAACCACCGATAATCCCCGATCTTAATCGCAAGTGTGGCCGGGTCGGGGATTTTAGTCGGCGATTATCTGCGATTTAGTCGGCGATCCCGTCTCCGACGAAAATCGCTAGTGTGGCCTAGCCATAAAGAAAAAAATGTACGCGAAAGCGATGCGTTTGACGTGCAGCGATATGACGGTTAAAAGAAACACCGCTTTAAGCAACGAGCGTTAATGCAGCTTTTAAAGCCAATAAAAGGCTTCCAATGTGGCAATGTCCTACTTTTTTTTATATGAGTTTTTTTAAATAAAGCCTGAAACTTGCAATGGCACTAGGCGAATTTCGTGGATTTGAAAATGACCTAGAGGGGGAAATAAGTTTTTGAGTCATAATCAGTTTTTGGGTCACTCACTATTTTCAATAGGAAAAAAACATGAAATATACTTTTTTACGTAAGAAATGAAAGCATTAACATACTAAAGTGTTGATGTTTTTGTGATGTAAAAAATGTTTATAAATACCGTTTCTGTGACAAATAGTAAGTGACCCAAAAAACTGGTTGAGGTGACTCAATAACTGATTAGCACGTCTATTGAATATGTGTAGATCGGTGTCAAAGCATGAACGTTTACGCCGAAACGACCAGTAACCATACCTGATTGAACCTGCTATTTGTGAAGAGTAACGAGCTCTTTCCCGAAAAAGGTGTTCCACATGAATCTAGCTGGCTTGGAAATTTTGAGAAAATACTTTCTCGTTTGGAGAATTGAGGAATTTGAGGAACATCTTTTTTTGACACATGCTGAGAATAATTATGACGCAATCGATTAGATATGCTTGCAATTGTTATACTTGCAAGATAGGAAATGTAATTTTGTTACATTCATCATTTTCATTTTCGCTTCTGTTCCAAGCTGGCTAGAAAACGAGAAACAGCCCAGCCGGCTTGGAAAAAGTAAACAGCTTTATGCAAAATAAGAAAGTTTTAAAACATTTATGGCCGGTTGCAGATCACGGTGTTGGCTCCAAGCAAGGCTTTAGACAGGCTTGAGCGCTTCCTTATTTTCTTTCCAGATGCAAAACACTAGTATTTTAAAATTGATTATCGTTAAGCCTATTAATATCAATAGTGTTTACATGTAAATGTGTATTAACATAGACCTACTGATGAGAAACACGCATGTTCCTGAAATGCCCAACACCGGCTTGATGCTAACACCGTGAACAGAAACCCGGCCATTTGTTTGCTATCGTTCGTAATTGTAATGGCGTTTTACCTGATTTTACTTTTTTTTCAAATATGTGTCGTTGGTTGCCCTTCATTTGTCAATAAAATATAAGGGATATATGCCTTCAATACTGGTTCAAAGATATACAATGCCTTCAATATTGGTTCAAAGATATACAATGCCTTTAATATTGGTTCAAAGATATACAATGCCTTCAATATTGGTCCAAAAATTAATTTGCCATACCACTCAGTATCACTTTCATTTGAATTTCATTTGAATTTTTCCGAGTTTAGTTCTTTCGCATGTTTTATATTGTTAATATAGTTTAGTTGATAGATACACATTATTTTATATATTTTTTATTATTTTGCTAACACATTAGGCTGATTAAGAGGAAGTTCTCGAGAGCACATCGCTCTTTGTTTAACGAATCGGATTCGAGCACACTGATTGATTTTTGAAATCGCAAGGCGTTCAGCCTAGCTGCAAAAATTACGGGGTTTTTGTCCTATGGGATTTTTGCCTGCGCACCGTTCTTTACGTAAATAAAACATGCCCTTGGGCACGTTTGTCAAAGGGGCATCGTTTCAAAAATGGGGCATCGTTTTAATGCCACCCCGGGCACCGACCTGTTTATCAATAGATATGTATGAAAGGCCTATGACCTGAGCGGGTGAAAGGTTACTTCAAAAAACAAAATCGAGAGCAATAACATGTTGTTTTGCTTGACAAGACATGCAGATGTAAAAATAGATGAAAAAGGGGACAGTAACCCTAAGTTGTGAAATTGTGTAACAACACCTTTTTAAAAACAATATTATGGATTAGTTGATTATACATCGTAAATTTTTCTTATTTAGACTGCATCATTACAAGCTTTGAATAAACTGTTTCTTACGATTTCGCAGCGATCGTCGGGTTGTGCCTTAGCACGTTCACACACTTATTGGTTTCTATATTCAGCGGCGTTCCGTTGTTTACTTGACACTTGGTCGGGTTAATTAAATATGACACGCCCCAGAGATAAATTATAGTACCTTCTTTACTTTAGAGAAACTGCTGCGTTGTTTACCGAAATACTACCTGGTCGGTTACTAAAAAATGCGGAGCTAGGGATCTAAGCAGTTGGGCAAAACATAACATACAATGAAATGCCACAATGAAAGTTGCTACGTTGTTTGCCGAAAACCTACCTTTTCAGATTCAACAAATGTAGCACAAACCGGGGACCATACCTATTTCAAATATAAGACTATTTTGGGCATAATTTTATTTTCTATAGGAAACTGCTTCGATGTTTACCAGAGACCTACTTGGTCGGGTTCAATAAATATGGGTAGAACCCCCAAATCATACTATTTTAAATCTAAGACTATTTCCAGCATCATTTTAATTTTATAGAAAACTGCTGCGTTGTTAACCTAAAACCTATCTCGTCGGGTTCAACAAATGTGGTACTACGGATCTGAGGACTTCCGTATTTGAAATAAACATGACATATATCTTTGATCCCACCACAGCGTATTGTTTTTGAACAATCCGTAGATTGATTATTCTACTATCATATTTCAGGCGACTTTCATACCATATAAATATATTAAATCATGATTGTGACGTCATCCAATAGGTTTCCTTTGATCTTCACGGGATAATATTTCCCACGAATCGCCCGCGTTTGCGGGAATTATTATCAATCAGCTGATCAATAATTCCCAGTTTTTACCCTGAGTAATCTGTCACACTCCTTGATTCATGAGTGACACCAACTTCTCAAACACAGAGAAATTAGTGACACTCATAATTCAAGTTATGTTACGAAGGACAAGTTACTTCCAATCCATAACATAAGGGTCTGGCCACACCGGAAGCATTTGTTGAGCGTTTCTATAACAAACGGTGTTTACCAGTCTATTTCCCTTTGGATGTCTAAAACGCACATTGCTTAAAAAGGTAACGGGCGTTTAAGGAGCGTATGGGTTTTTCTTGTGCATACAATTACATTGGAAAATATACGTGTTACGAACAATAAGTTTTCTAGTTCTTGTTGCAAGTTTTAATTTATTACAAACATGTATGCGTGACCATTATAAGTGCGTTTTTTTTGCCACACCCATTTTAAATGGTTAAACCTCTGCAATATTTAACGCATCTAGTTTCTTTGATGGCGTGTAGGGCTTTCGGAGTAAAACTTTTTCTTGGGTAAGATTCAAGACAGTTGTTTCATTAATTCATTCCAAAGAAAGGGTCGTCCGTTAGATGTCGATTTTAGATGTGACGTAATACCGACGTAGTTATTTTGGCCCATATCATACGGTGAACTTTCCGGGCGTCCTTTCGATACCGGGAGGAATAACACAGACTTAAAAATACATAATAATATAAACCTATATCTTTCCTTCAAAATGAATTAATTTTAAACTGGTTAAGTAACTTAGGAAACAAATTAGAATACACTCTGCTTTCGTACTGGTCAATAAACCAGAACATATATCCCTTTCAAAAATGATTAAATCTCGTTTATTATCTCCCTTCGCATTATTCTTATTTATCTGAGGGTGATCTAAAATTAATCTTAAGAACTGACAAAAATAACCCTTTACATCATCGGATTTTTTTAAGAATCGCGAATAACCTTATGTGTCGAGAAACATTTAAATCCAATTGAATGAGTCTAAAGGGTTCTGGTAGAAAATTACTAATGGGATTAAAGGTTTCTGAATTTAAATATTAAATGATATCATGACACTTTGTTCAATCAATAGTCTAAATGGATATGCGTTTCGTTCAATCAAGATTTAAATCAGAGAAAGCATTCAAGTTTGGAATTAGAGACAATTCCTCACCCTCCTACGTTGGGTGTCTGGATTCTCTTTAATTCCTTCACTTTCATGCATTCTCTTATTCATAATGCTGTGTTTCTTTCAGAAAGTTGCTCCGTTGTTTACCAAAAACCTATCTGGTCGGATTCAACAAATGTGGAACTACGGATCTGAGTACCTCAATATCTTCACAGTTCGTCAAGACCGCATACTTGAAAGAACCGCTCTTCTGGTCGGATACAAGGTGAGATATTTGATAGATATAACTTTGTTACGCACAAATACATTATACAGATTTTAATCACGGTATCTTCTTAAATAACTTTTTAGTTTTAAAGGAGGAAAGGCGATGCCCTTGATATAATTTTCCATTAGTCTATTAAATTGAAAAATAGTTAAATGCATGTTACATTCCTACATGTTCATACATTTTCTTCTAGTGTTTTATTTTCGACAAACGAATTAATAATGTCAATAATCGTTGCCCGCAGGGACGGTCAGAATTTCACGTTCGGCATGTACCTCGAAGCCTTTAACTACGGTTCCTCCATTATAACCACTGTTGCATTAATACAAATGCAATAAACTTTGACATTCAAGACCCATAAAAAACATTGATTTCCTTAATTTCCAGGTGCATTTACATTTCAAACATTGGCTTATAATTTATTTACAGAGACGGTCAGAATTTTACCTTTGGCATGTACCTCGAAGCGTTCAACTACGGTTCCTCTATTATAAACCACTGTTGCATCAACACGAATGCAACCAACTTTGACATTCAAGAAGCACTCATCGAACCAGGAGACATCGAATTACAGGAACACGAATTCAAATGGTAAATTCTCACATACATGTAGATATAATATGCCCTTGACCACATTGGAAGCTTTTTTAACTTTTGAGGCTCTTTCTTGTTTTTCACCAAACAAACCCTGTCGTTCTATTTTTTACTTATGGGAAAACTACTCAAAGCTCCCGCAGTATTTTTTAAGCAAGTCGCCTTTTTTAAAATTTTCCCATTTAAAACATGGGCAATTATTCTTGTAAGCGATAATTAATAAAATTTAGTAAACGAAGGTGGAAAAGAAGATAAACACGAACATTTTGTAAAAACAGGTTTATAAAACTGAATTTTCAAGAATTGCATATACTTATTTGCATTATATTTATGTAGGGATCCGGTCAAAAAGTCCCCGGATATAAAGTCACGATTTTGGCAACATAGGACATAAAGTCCCCTCACAAAATGTCCGATAAAATGTTAATTGCCCAAAATTTTTTTATATCACGATTAACTATCATTTAAGACTATGTAACTTTTAACATGCATTAAATTTAGAAAATGAAAATAGATGTTTCTAAATTATATTTTTGCCTTGGGACTTAATGTGTCCTATGTTGCCAAAATTAGGGACTTTATGTCCGGGGACTTTTTGACCTGGATTCGTTTATGTATTATCCTAGGTACAACCACTCGTACCACCGAGCCAAGGTAAAGCCCAATGCCATGAAGCGATGCGATAAGATAAGAGCCGAGGTTTTGGAAAGCGGAGTTTGTGAGGTATCCTTATTGGATGCCAGCCCAGCTTCTGCTTGGTATCAGCATCGACTTTATGAGGCGCCATATGGATCAGGAGTATGGGGTAAGGTTTTCAAGAATTCATTTCTGACCTCTGAAATTGGATGGTATAGTTCCAGGTTTTGTTCATTGTTTGATTTCATTGCTTTGGTATTAAATAATTACAGTAAAAACCGTTTATAAGTTGACTTCGTGTTTGCGTGTTTGCGTGCTCATGATACGAATTTAGCGTGGACAAATTCTGATATTTGCGTGCAGAGTTATGTGCGTGTTTGCGTGTTTGCGGGTTTGCGTGTTTGCGTGCTTGCGTGTTTGCGTGTTTGCGCGTGTTATATTATATTGGTTGTTATGTATAGTTTTAGGCTAGATTGGGCTTACTTTCTTGATGAACATATTGACAGACTTTAAAATATCATAAGCCTGAGGACACATCTATTCTTGATTATTGATCACCCATCTTGTAAATTGGTATATTTGGGAACCATTGGGTTTTTTTTTAGCTCGGGTTATAATTTTGTTTGCCATGTCTACTTTTAAAACTTGATCGCTTTGAATTATTAACTAATATATCAATTGCATTCATAGTATGAAAGGCCGGGACGAAAGTGTACATTTGCATATTGATGACCTACTTTTCGCCCCTGTATATTTTTTCGGTACTTTTGGACCATTGTGCTTATTGTCTATACTAATGCTCAAATAAGCATTGTATACTTCATATCTCCGTTAATTGTCTTGGAGCCATATACATTGTATTTTTTATATTTGTCATATTTATAAAATTTGATCAAAGTATTTTTAGATACTTGTTTAACCAGTTCTTAAGTCAATTTCTTATAATAATACGAGAGGGCTGTACGGCGTAATACATTTATATTATAAATAACCATCTGTTTTTCAAAGTATGAACGCAGAATATTACATTTGCATACTTCAAAATTTATCTCATTACCGTAAACATTATATAGAACATACATAGAGGTTTGTAAATATAGATCATTTGGATAACAAACAAAATAACAGATAACAAATCATTTAAAGTATAGTTTCATTTTAATGTAAATCGCGGCTTCACGAAGCTCAAGTGATTATCGAGGCATTGTAAAGGAATGGTAAGGAATCGTGATATACTGCTTTTATAACCCCTTTGCGTGTTTGCGTGTTTGCGTGTTTGCGGGTTTGCGTATTTGCGTGGACAAAATTGAGTTTTTGCGTGCAGAAAAGTTCGTGTTTGCGTGCTGTTATTTGCGTGTTTGCGTGTAGCTGTCAACTTATATTCGGATTTTTCTGTATATATGATAGAAGAAACTTTTGAAAAAGGATTCAGTAAAACATTTATTCGTCATCAGATGCTGTCACATGAGCAATGTTATCAATAATACATGGCTTACATGTATGACTATGAGGCATATGTGAATCACTATGAGGCATAAGGTTATTTCTTATATTTGAAACACGTTTCACTTCAAAATAAAACAAAAAAAATGTTTTTTTTTTATTTGCTAGAGGAAGATTTAATATCCACCGCGGCCAAACTACAACAAGTTATTCCAGATGCCAAACTCATATTTATGATGCGAGACCCAGTAGCGCGCCTTTGGTCCGATTACAACTTCTATTACCCGTATATTGAGAAAAATGAAGTGTCGGCAGAACATTTTCACAAAGTGGTTGTGAAGAGCATTGCATGGTGGAAAAAGTAGGTTTGGTTGTTTCGTGAACATATACTCTCTTTCGCTCTTTCTCTAATCTTTTTCGTGCTCTCTCTCTCTTTCTCTCTCTCTCTCTCTCTCTCTCTCTCTCACTCTGTCACCGAACTTCACCAACATCCCCGTACACTTTATATATCTCTTTCTTTCTCTGTTTCTCTTTCTCTCCCCCTCTCTCTCTCTCTGTCTGTCTGTCTGTCTCTCTCTCTCTTTCTCTCTCTCTCTCTCTCTCTCTCTCTCTCTCTCTCTCTCTCTCTCTCTCTCTCTCACACACACATACACACACT
>LQRL01109955.1:782-15906 GCA_001703475.1 Hydroides elegans | reverse complement strand
TTCGGTATTTTTCAGTATGCTTAAAGTTATTTGTATCTTTGCTGGAAGTGTAGTCATCAGTATATTTTCTTATTCGTGGAGAGATTTCTCCATATTTAGATGTGTGTCCGAACGGTGTCAAATCTTCTTTTGTACCGACATAATTTTCTGTAAATTGTTTGATATTTGGCGAAACATATTTATAAGCTGCTGTTTGGCCGAATTTAGTTGTATCTTTATTCGTAGTAAAACGCTCTATATTTCTATCAAAATCGGGATCCAAATCAAACTCAAAGCTGTCATCACTTGATAATCCATCACAATTTGAATCAATCTCGGAATCCAGTTCATCAGTGGAATTTTCCGTTGATGACTCATCACTGGATGACGTGGAAATTTCCATTGAGGCATGGCGGCGATACCACGGACCAGTACACTCGTACTTTATATCATTCATTTTAGGATCGGTTCCCCATTTACTACTGAATCCTTTACCGCTGCTTGATACATCATTCTCATTAGCTATCTTCTCAAATGATGGAAAATTCCTATTTTTACGTTCGAAGCCTCGTTTATGTTTTTCGTTATTGTTCAAAATCGAGTTTATATCTTCATCATCGGAGCTGTCACTCAAATTCAACACTGAGTTCCCATTGGCTGAACCATTCAGTGACGTCACACGGCTCTGTCGTTTGATTGGACGATGGGAATCGGCTTTTGCCATTGGCTGGTTGTTGTCAGTGTGATTATTATGCTGATTTGTGTTGTAACCGCTGTCATCACATTGCTGAACCTGGTTCGTTATGATGTCAACATCCTGATGATGTTCCATTCTGTTCATAGGTCTTCTTTCTGCAATTTCTGTTGCTTCGCCTTCGTCTTCACAAATCTGCGTTAATCTGGGATAAGACGAAACAAACCGATCTGAGACACGCATAAACTGCAGTTCCGATATCTCATTCTCCGTAAGCCTCATTTCTTCTAATAACTGCATCTGTGATTGCAATATGGACGTGTTATTATTGCTATTCTCAGAATCCTCTTCATTCTTCATAAGCTCCAATAAACCAGCCAGGCGATCGGATAAATAATCATCACAAAGCGCCGAAAAGCGTCGCATTTCGATACCATCTGCAGTTCCCGCGAAAATACTCTCATTCATACTCTGTGACGCATTTAACGCGCGAAAACTGCACGGTTCCAAGCCTTCATAACTGAAACATTCATTTTCCTTTCCACCACAACCGCTAGGTGTCGTTACTGTGCCGGCGTCCATTTTGTTTTCGCTGGTATCCGAGGAATCGTCTGTTGGTGATAATAGGGTTCGCGAGTTATTGGGAACCAGTGTATCCGGTGTGGAACTCTGTGTAGAGACATCTGAGTCAGTATCATAGAGTGTAATGCATGTGCCGCGGCTTAAACTCATGAAATAGTCCTCATCAAAACTAGATGGGACCGACTGGACCCCTTTCATGTAGCTAGAGTTTTCCGAAAATTGGCTCGACATACTAGCTCTGTCTAGGGTTGAGGCCTCGGAATTAGGCGGTGTGAATGCTGTGTCGGTTGATTGATTGGATCTAGAGCTTGATTGGCTGGGTGCTTGGCTCGTGATTGGCTCTTTGATAGGCTCGTTGCTATGATGTTTGTTTTTCATGGTAATATTCATGGGAAGGCCACCAGTGTAGCGTAGTAGTTCTCCGTGGTTAGGAACATAGCGATAACGGCGTTTTTGACTGGAATCTTTGCTTCGAATCTATAAGAGACGGAAAGAGAAAGAAAGGGAAAAGAGAACAGAGACTAATTTGACTAAAGACAAGGGAAAGCATATGTGCACAACAATGAAAAACATTGTTCAATTAAGATAACTATTTTCATATGGCAAAATCGAAATCAGGCAATTTTCAAATACTTTTTCACGCATGGCATTTCCTTCAAACACATGACTTATATAGCGTCAGGTTTTGAAGTTTTAATTTAAGTGATATTGAACTCAAGATTGAACAATGAATTAGAAATAGCGTTAAACTAGATATGACTAAGGTGCTAACTAAGAAACAACAATTCAATGTGCAAAATGATTCAAGAGAAGGAAAGTCTTAGTGTTAGAAAACAAAGCAAAAACAACAAAACGAATCATATTATTAACAATGATTAGCTGAAAACCGAGATTAGCACATATACTCACGGTTGACATTAAGTTTGGTAAATCTGTAGAATGGAAAGTATCCCTGCAAAAACAAAAGACGTTTCATCATAAAAGACATAACATTTTTTTTTTCTTTTGAACAAGTCCAATGAAATATTTCTTTGGGAGTTACACACTTTTAGATATATAATTTCTTGAATGATTTAAAGGTTTTGTCAATTTCAAACAATGCTTGTGACCTATCCCCTTTTTCATCAATATCAAACAAATTGATACAAACCATTATTGATAAATTACGATCATAAAACTATGATAAACATTCCAAAGACTTACGATTGCTTATAGTTAGTAGCCACCCTCGATGCATCTATTGACAGTTCCTGCCTCTCCCTGGCAGCTTTGAGCAGAGCGTAGTGCGAAGTTCGAGCCACGAAATCGCTGAAGTCCTTAAGGGCCTTTTCTTTCTGCCGATGGTTCTCACGGATCTGCGATGGGAAGAAGTTTGAGATAAAATTAGTCTCTAGTTACAGCTTTACTTACAATGTAAATATATCTGTTGTATTGAGTGTTGTTCTAAATTCACAACATTTGAAACGCTGAAAAAAAGTCCCATGAACCCCTCAAAAGCATGTCCAACAACCCGCCACTTCTCTTTAACAACCCTCACTCCTCAACCTCCCATCCATCCTCAACTATCTCACCTCGGCATAATTCTCTTGTTCATCAATGATATTCTGCTGGTGTTGCGCATCGATCAATTCCTTCTGCACTTGGCACACGTGTTCCGCCCTCCCTTTTCCGCTCATCTACCCCCTACTTCCAACACTGAACCTACCTCGGCATAATTCTCCTGTTCATCAATGATATTCTGCTGATGCTGAGCGTCAATCAATTCCTTCTGCACTTGGCACACGTGTTCCGCCCGGTCATTGACCGTCCTTGACACGGCCTCCAGGGCTTCGCGGTCGGGCGTGATTGGCCGGATGTTCTCGTGCTCCAACTCGGACATGACTTCCTTCCATACCTCGCCCAACTGCGGTAAACGAACAAATAATATGATATGAAATCGTAATTCTTTTATCAATGATTTTGTCAACCCTATTATATCAGTATATAAATATAGAATATATGATTCGTGTTCCAACTCAGACACCACTTTCTTCCATACCTCGCCCAGCTAGAAAAGAATCAACATATTTTTATGATTACTGATGCATCAGCGTTTTTTTTTTCTATATAATTAAAGGGCTACCTCCCAGAATTAGCCCAACTGTGACAAAACAATATAAGGGAGTAACAGCATTATGAAATCACTGATGTTTTTCAATGACTCGGTCAACCTTATAATATCAGTTTATTTCATACATGATTTGTGACCGAGTTTTGACATCACTATACTTCCACACCATACTTCAAACAGCAGTAAAGAATGAATTTACACACATAAGGTACCCCTTTAACCCCTATATAGGCATCTTCAACAAGATTTCGTCGTTATTCCATCTCACTTCCTACACCCAACCCCTTAATCCTTCCCTCCCGATCCCTAGCCCTCTGCCAAAAAAAAACTCACCTTGAACTCGAGATAGTGCTCAATAATCGTCAGTGTCACGTGATCCTCAGTCGTCAATCCGGGCAGTTCAATGAAGCCGAGTTTGCAGAACAAAGCGTACAACTTGGCCCTCATGTTTTCGGACACATCGACAATGGCCGAACTGGCATGGTTGGCCGGCAGCGCGATGGTGCCCGTGTTGTCTTGGAGTTGGCCGACGAGGGGACGTTTCGTATCTGTATGGATAAATGTTAGTATGTTGACGGGGACGGCTACAGTGTTTATTTTAAATCTACCGAACATAAATTATTTTAGCCTTTTTTGCTATCCCATTATGGAATATTCACATAAACCATCCAGTTCGTGTATTTTATCGTTAATTCGAGCATGATAATGTTTTCTAATGCAAATTAATTGATTATTGCAGATGGTGCACTTCTAATGTTGGCTTTCAAATTACGTTCTTGAGTTTCGATACCTGTCAATTTCTGGCATGATTTCAAACGAAGATGTTGAAAATGTCGAAGCTAGTACATAAATAGTTAATCTCACCACTCATGGCGCCATTGTTCTCCCTGGCCACGCCCATATCTCGCTCCTCGTCTCGCCAAATCACGCAGAGCAGGTGCGCCGCCGAGATGTCATCTTTACCGCGCCACGAGTTGACATGCGCCGTGGTCTTGGGGTTCTCACACAAGTCCAAAAGGCAGCCCAAGACGAGGTTGTGCATGTTCTTGGGGCAGTTCTGTAGTAAATTATGATATACACCTATAGTGTTTAAGTATAAATTGATTGGTATTCATAAAGCCATAAATTCACGTGCGCCGTCGTTTTGGGGTTCTCACATAGGTCCAAAAGGCAGCCCAACACCAGGTTGTGCATGTTCTTAGGGCAGTTCTGTAGAAAATATAAGGAGGCATGAGTTTGAATATTCGTTATTTCCAATGCAGGGAATTCACGTGCGCCGTGGTCTTGGGGTTCTCACACAAGTCCAAAAGGCAGCCCAAGACGAGGTTGTGCATGTTTTTGGGGCAGTTCTGTAGTAAATTATGATATACACCTATAGTTTTTAAGTATAAATCGATTGGTATTCATAAAGCCATAAATTCACGTGCGCCATCGTCTTGGGGTTCTCACATAGGCAGGGGTTAGAGTTGGGAAATGCTGCCAGGACGGAAAATTTGCTTCCTTTTGAGCATGTAACACAAGTCTCGTCGGATCCATCCGACGTCAGACCCCAGACGGAAAACTTTAAGCCCTGCATAGGTCCAAAAGGCAGCCCAACACGAGGTTCTGCATGTTCATAGGGCAGTTCTGTAGAAAACTATAAAATTGTAGTGGTTAAAATGTTATTCAACATTTAATGTAAGTTGTTTTTATCAATGGTCAAACCAGGATTTCACCATACTGCGACATGCGTGAAGTGTCTTTGACAGTGTGTTTTCTTTCAAACGAATCAATGTTAAATCTGTTTGAAATGACTATTTTTTCATCTCATACATATCCATAACCTTAGATAGAATAATGCACACAACTGATCTTGTGATATGCAAATACGCGTAAAAATAGACAATACTCACAGCCAGTAAATCGATGAGATGAAACACGCCTTCCCGCTCCAGAAAGTAATCCTCCGTCGTGAAACAACCCACCACTGCACACCACACACAGTCTACTGCGGCCAAGAGGAGTCTATGGTGTCCGAGACCAGAGTCTAGTTTGGTGACGTCCGTTTTTAAGAATTCAACCACGACGTCGACGCCTTGGTTACCGAATAGCTCCTGTAAATAACATATTAACTTATACGAAATTGTGTCCCATTACGCTTCAATTTAGTATTCATATCCTAGAGTGTTTGTTTAAAACGGGGAATTGAGAGGTCAAGAAAAGGTGGTGATGGCCCAGACAAGAGACTAGTTTGGTGACAAATGTGAGATTAAACAATTCATATTATTTTGTTTGTTGCCTGCGACCATGTTTCTTTCTAATTACCATTTCATCGACTTTCAGGGAAATCATAAAAGTGATTGTGGCGTAATAATAAATGTTTAGAAACAATCAAGAAAACTTGTCAGGAAAAGATTTATTGCGTCACGATTAAACTAATTGCTTGATTGATATGTTTTTGTTTAATTCACATGTTTTGCTTGATTTATACGTTGGATTATAACAGATAAAAGGCTATTTACCTTGCGATGGACGTCGTTTTCGCAAATTGAAGAAAGAATAAAGAGCATATCGCACTGCATCTCAATATCAACTGCCGTCTCGATCTTCTTGCGGTGCGCAAGGATCTTGCTCAGGATTGCTGGATGATAGACAAAATGTATAATAAAGTTTGAAAGATAATTTGTAAAGGAAACAATTTTGTTTAGGAAGATGGCCAATCATTTTATGTGTAATCACGTGTTGTAATTAGCACACTTGTAATATACGAAATGTTATAACGTTTGTCTACATTGCAGAATTGTTAAATAAAATCGGAAATACATGTAGTTCGAGTTTGATACACAGAAAATTGCATCATGGCCCTTAATTCCCTTATCATTCCTTTAAGCAATGCATCCTGGATATGTAATAAACAGCTTTATGTATTCTCAATTTTAAACCAATCAACATATGGAACTAACTGGCTAATAGCTCCTTGATCCGTAATAAACGCTGGTCTCTTTCTATTTCTATCAAAAATAGCACTCAGTGTATGGGAAAGTAAATATAAAATGCTACACATTTTTACTTATTTAAAATTGTACTCACTGATCAACTGGTTGATGGCCCCTTGATCCGTGAAGTCCTGAAGCACACTTTCGTCTCCCGTCGAAATCATGGATCGAATCAAACGCAGACAATGTCGCATCTGTGCCTTTTTGTTGTCACGCCCGCCCGCGCCATGGAAACTGTTTCCGGTGCCGTGGTAGTCGTCTGCTGTGGAAAATGAGAAAAGTGGGCGATATTAGATTTTGTCTGATTTTATAAAAGTATTTTTGATTGCTGCAAGTTAAAGATTTATTAGCATGAATACAGTTTCAGGTACATTGTTGGTCCTCTGCTATCGAAATTGAGAAAAATGGGTGATATAAGGGAAGTAATGAATCGAAAAAAGTATATTGACATGGAAACTACGTCCAGAATCATGGCAGCCATCTGCGATGAAGAAAGATTGACGAGAAAAGCTATTTCCGGTAGATGGAATTATATAATGTTCCTAGATATTTACTAAATAGTCTAGACTATATATTATTTCTAAAGTAAAAGTTTCTGTGTTTAGAGTTAAAGACACTTTTAAAAGAAAATTATTAAAAAGATACATTTTATTTTGTCTCTTATTAGGCTCATGCAGCTGTCGCGGTTAATCAAAGTTTAAAATGTTGCGTTAGTAAATTCGTTAACACTGCTTTAATGGTGATCGTTTCAAATTAGTCCAACGAATCACGTATATAAACTAGATTCGACGTGAGTTGTCCTTTTCAACGCAGAAAAGTTGTTTTTCTAAATGTATCATCTGTCATTCTAGTTCCCATTTTTCTACCGGCTAGCGGATCGTTACTATGGCACTATAATTTTAAACAACTATATACAAAATCACTTTTTGAGATAAATTCATTCCACATTTGATTAATTGATTAGGTCTATAAGATGGTTCAACCTACAGAGGTTTTTTATCACAAAAGAAACACCGCAAACAACATGGAAATAGAAAATAATATCCCATATTGAGATAAACTGGACAAATAGAATAGATAGAGAGATATCGACCGATTTAAGTAAATGACTACCAATATCAATCTAAACTGTATTTAACTTGTTGATGTTATTGATATAAATAATTGTATTCTATTTTAATCAAATCGCCACTCTACATTTACTTTTCTACTTTTTGCCCCGTAATAACATATTTCCTAAGAATAGATAACTGCGATTCATTCAAATATAATTTGCCTATTCATTTCATTTGAATATAATTCATTTGCATACTCGTTAAAACAATTTCGTATAATCACCAATCATAAAGCGACACGTCACACATTTCAAGACTAAAGATCGTTTTCATAAACTGCAAACACATCAATCAAAGAGAAATTACTCAAGATCAAATCTCTGTAAATACTTACTGTACCAGACCATATTTTGCGCTAGAAACAAAAGCTCACATTTCAGAAAAATTGAAACGAAAAATATGAAGAAAATGTAAGGTCAAATTACCCATCAAAGTATTTATTTTTTTTCGGTTCACAATACATATTTAGAGGCTTGTGAGAAAAGTATCAATACAGTGTTAGCGAAGCGATCCGCCACCTTAGTTTAGGTAGAAACGATGAAATATTACATACGACATAGAGTTATGCTCAAAATTTATTGAAAGCAAAAACGAGTCGATCTAAAAGGAAAGAACCCTTTTATTTTTAAGCACAAAAAATCATATATACCATAAGTTCCCATTTTTAGTCGTATTAGAGAGTTTGGGCAAAAAAATAAGTGCACTTAAGTGACCGAAACCAAGCATTTTGATTGGTCCATCGCTCTGAATAAAGTGTAGGCACATCGATTGCCGAAACTCTCTATTCTTTTCTATATTTTAACCTTAACCTTTTACTTTCACTTTATCCTATTAGAGAGAGTGGGCAAAATGAGTAGATCTACTAACACTTAATTCTAAGGAACGGACCAATCAAACCGCTTGGTTCGGCCACATACATGCACTTTTTATTTTTGCCCAACCTCTCAAATGTTTTACATTGAATTTCAAGGTAATGTTTAGGTTAAGGATTCGGAGAATATGGGTCCTGGGGCCATTAATTATGCAGACCTGACCTTGTCCTTAACCCTTAACTTTCACTTTTTCAAATCATTTTTCATTTTACAAGGTCATGTAAAGTTTAAGATAAATGGGAAATAATGGTCAAACATGTAGTTTCACAACTTATACAGACCTGGTCCAACACACCACTCTAGCAGCAATAACGACCTCGTGCTGCCCTGGCAAGTCATATAGTCCTCAATCATGAGAGGACCAAGTGTGCATAATGCACTCATGGCGTGTAGTTGGATTTCTTCAAATTGGGCCACTGTCCATTCTTGCGGTTGTGATGTTTTCTCGTTGGCTTTGACAAAGGAGAAGAGAGCGAGGAGGAGTTTGCCTTCGGAGAGAATCTGGGGGAAAAGATAAAATTCAAATTGTAAAATGAGTATACCAAAGCAATGATAAATATTCTACTTGATTATTGCTGTAAAGTGTTGATATTTATAGCGTTTCACAGTGCCTTAATCTCCAAGGCCCTACACCACTCGCCTTGGCTTCTGACTGTTCAAAATCGTCAATCTTAGTTCCAGGACTATATACAGTCGCAAATAGTTTTGGTTATCTCAAATAATCGATTCGCATAAGCTTTTATTTTTGTAAACCTAACTCGATTCCTAATCAAGCCCTCAACCTTTTACAAGAGGGCAAAACAATAAAAGGCCGTATCATTTCATTAAGTAAACACATTTAAATAAGGAAACTCACAGGAATAACAGCCGGATCTTGGCTACAGATGACAAGCATGTTGATTAAAAGCTTCTTGAGTTCGAAATCCTCGTGGTTCGTCATCAGTTTCAGGTGCTTCACGAGCGCGTTGTGACTTTTGACTGGAAAGGCACACAATATGACATATTATGTACTATTTTAAGCTTGATATGATGTTTTAATTGTATCAGTAAATATTGCACAATGGTATTGAGCCTTGTAATAGTTATCATATATCATAGAAAGAATTACGTCCTATGTTCCTCTAAACGAGGACAAACAACATACATGTAATCAGGCTAATCATTTTAACTAATTAATACTTTTCTTGTGCGTTTACTGTCTCTACAAACGAGGCTTCGAAAAGCACAGCGATTTAGATGAGCAAGATCACGAGTAGCTAATAACCCTTCCCGAGAGGTCACCATTATTCCGCACACATACCTTCTTGAAAGGTACTAAACAGCGTGATTTGCTTGATGAACCCAGTCTCTACAAATGGCGCCTCAATACACACGGTTGCTATGATTGACGCGAGAACGAGCAAATCGTTGCGTAACTGGCGGTCGTAGTGACTGTAGCCCTGCGTCAGTTGCTGGATGAAGGCGTCGCGTAGTTGACTGCAGGAGAACAATTGAACATATAAATATGGAAATCATTATTAGAAATTACGGTGTAAAACAAACATCTTTATTGATAATATTAAAACAGCATGGACCCATATCTGTGTTCTTGTAATTTGTGAGGTCGATGCTGAACGTTGTGCTAAATTGTAAAGATATTAACTAACGATAGTCCCGAAATTCAAGTAAATTAATTAGTTTTTGCATTTTAAAAAAGTTAAGTTAATATGGGCGTGAATGTTCGGCTCTTTTAGTAATTTTTATGGAAGATATACATCGCCGATCGGCACAAAAAACGCAAACCGTTTGTTAACCCCGTATTCTTTTAGATTAATCGGATTGGATTTGGAACAATTTTTTTCGGTAAACCCATCTTTTCAGAGCACCTTTTTTTCGGTAAACAATCGATTTCTCTTCATGCATACAAAGCGTTGTTTTTAGATCATGTTACGGTTAACCCAACTCTAACCGGTTAGAGTTGCTTCTAAAATGAATAAGGGGTAAGTATAAGTATATGTTTATCATGAATTGAAGCTCAACTACCTTTAAAACGCCATACATGTCACATGAGAAGTTGGCATGTTAAACCTTGATACATATCAATAAATATCTTAACTTATGGCGCTAATTGCCTTTAATTTTGTTGTCATCATACCTAACACATGAGAAGTTATTCAACTGCACGGCCACCTCTTCGTGGCTGCCATTGTCGAGCAGATTCCACAGAATATCCACCGACCGGAACAGAACTTGGCCACTTGGGTCGTAGTCCATGAGTCGCGAACAGAGACGCTGGGCGCCGTCGGCTCGAAGCATCATGTTGCAATTGGAGGCTGAAAGAGATATACAACACAGATTGATTTGATTATATATTATAGAAATCCTGTATAAATGTCACACTTAAATAATTGGAAGTTGCAAACAAGTAGACCACTACATAGTTATGATGAACACATTGAAACCTGAAAATCCAGGGACAGAGCATGTTTGTAGACTTTAGCCAAATTTACTCTCTATCTCTCTTCCTCCCTCTTAATTTCTCTTTTACAAAAGTTATATGCATTAGATCTTCTGCCTTAAATTATTGCCATGCTTATGCGCGTCTTAACAGCTTTTGACTTACAAGAAGTTTTCGAGAGTCTCTGCAACACATTGAGCACGGCAATTTTGATGTTGACGTCATTTTCAAGCAATGCTAATGATTTCACCAGCGTTTCGGCGATGTCACTTCTTTCCACGATTTTTTGATTGTATGCTTGTGTATTTGCTTGATGTCCTGGAGAAAAAAAAACAGGTTACTAGGTTGAACAAGTGTTGAAGAAATTATTATGGTTTTTCATTGAGTCACATTTGATTTAGCGTATATTCAAGGTAATAGTTCAAATTAAGCTTTCCTTCGATTTCCTTTCGAAGCATGCAGCTGATTTTCCATAAACTACGTATTCATAAACCACCAAACATACAATACTTTGGCAATTATGACGAAACAAAAAAAAATGTAATTGAACACGAATAAGGAAGGTTTACATAAATATCGTATAGAACTTACGCTGTACTAGTTGAACAGGCGGTGCCTCATCATAGAATTTGATGATTGTTTCACATACTTGAAGGCGAACTTCGTCGCTGGGTACTCGCATTAAATAGCCTTGAAATAGAACACATTAAATTAATAATCGTGCCATAATGGTTGAACTTACTGTTTTCCAATATTTCACATAATACTTCATCTATTCTACAAGCAAATCCGTCTCTTAATTTACCCATTAGCCACATGTGAAAAAAAAGACTTCCCCAGAGACTGGCTGTTCTTAGCCATTTTCAGTGTTTCTTTTTCTATTAGAAAATATAATTATTTGATACTTGAATACATGAAAAACTTCAAATTCAAAAGCAGTGTTTGCAAACTTACCAAGTTGAGCCACTGATTCCACGGCGATTTGTTCGTACGCTGTTTCATCTGAAGACTTTTCTTTGAGAAAGGGGAGGCTGCATATTTTCAGAATATCGATCATGGGCGTTATATAAATCGGATGCTGATCCACTCGGTCGGCACACAGGTTCAGAATTTTGAACACGCCAACTAAATCTTTCATAATCTGAAGGTTAGTGGTGAAGGAACAAATGATAATAGTAAATATGATGGATTAAAATATCCCACTTTCATGAGCGGTATTATCCTTTAGTGTCAAAATTTGTCCGAGGTATGGCAGAACGTAGGCGAAACAATATGAAGATTTGTATGTCAATCATACAAATATAACCTCAGCATTAACGTTGACAAAAGTATCACACCGATAAATTGATATGGCAATTATTACAAGCCCCTATTAACTATCATTATGCCACATCCATTAATTATAAATTTATACGACCGAAATATTGTTTATTGCGCATAATATAAAAGGATACAAATCCATCTTTGTAGTGTTTGCATAGCTTCTTCAAGGCGTGCAAATGGCGATCAAAGAGCATCAACTAAAAAAGAATATGATACTTTAAAAGTTGTTAAATATCTGAAAGAAAAAGCGAAATTTATTAAAAAATTCATATTGGGAAGAACGACAAATCGATTAATTTGTTTGGCACTAATTTACAACAATCATATAATTAACAAAACTTACCGAGTGTTCATCTGTTAGAAGCTTTATAACTTTGTTGAGGTTGATAGCCTGAACCCTAGTGCCCTAAAAAGTAAACACAAAATATGATTATAACATGTAGCATATACTAGGCTTGTATTTTCAGTTAATAGACTGATAGCATATACCTTGTATTTTCAGTTAATAGACTAACGAGGTATTTTATAAGTGTATATTTATATTGTTTAGGTGAAAATACGTGAACATAACTAAACATTTTCTTATGACGATGTATGCAAAATATTACGATTGAAAAAATAACAGCAATGAGCATCATCATATAAATTTATAAATTGGTACAAATATAGTCCTATGTATTATAACAAAGATATATATTCGTCTCCCTTTGTTGTGAAATTACTTTTAAGGACAGCTCTTATGATTAATAGAAGATGAACAAATTAACAAGAATATGTATTGCTTTGTATTCACGATGGCTTGAAAATGTGAATAAAACAGAATCAAATGTACATTTTCATACGTTATTGCAATGATGTGTCGATCGGTTTTGTGCATTGTTCCCTAAATTATTCGAGAGAATGGCTTTGGCTTATTGATTCAAATATATGTCCCTTATTCTGTCAATCCATGATGGGATCGCATCACATGATGATTATTTTACAACCTCACTTACACGTGTGGACATAATAGGAACTGGTTATAACATGAACGAGTCTTTTTTTTTTCTATGATTGTTCGTTTCGTACTTAACTACGGTCCAATGAGACATATTGGTCAATCTGAACGTAATATGCTTGGATTTCTAGCAGTAAAGGGCCGTATCGAACAGTTGCGTTTAAACTATGTTCACAAAGTTCGTCAAAGTACAAGCCCAGTTTATCTGTCAGAAGGGTTCGAAGAAGTCTCGTTGATTCATAACATCAAAACTAGGTCTAGCAACAATAACTATTTTGTACCACAAGTCAAGGGATCTGAGGCTGACACTTTCTTTTACAAAGTTTTAGAAGATTGGAACAATTTGCCCGAAAATATCAAAGGCATTTTTAGTTATAATCGTTTTAAGTATGAAACAAAACGTGTTTTTTTTAGTCAAACGGGCACTCAACACTGAATAGCAGTGTTCTACAAAGGTATAGAACCAACAAGAGTATAAGTGTAATCAATAATGTTAAATATCTTAATGTCTTCGCATTGTATGTGGCACATCACTGGTTGTATTGGTAAAGGACCCCGTTGGAAATAAGCTTTCGAGCTTTTACGGGTCATCCCTGTGTAATTCAACAAGTTATGTGTTCAAAATGTTAAGCTAGCTTTTCATTCATGTATAGATATATTGTTTGTATGTATAATACGCATCATATTTGTTGAACATATACAAAAGAATATATAAATGAATGTTTAATTTGTTTTAATGATTTTAACATCATCAACATATCAATTAGTTAAGTGTTGTGTTAAGTGTCTACTTTAAAACTAATTTCTGGCAAACTACGAATGAAAAGCCACTCTTAAAGCTGGTCTCGTCTTGTGTCCATTCCATATTATGTCCACCCCTGTAAGCTCTCGTACAAGTTGTACAACAGTGCTGAGCGATTAAAAAACATGGCCGGTGCTATTATGCACTTTATCAGCATTTGTACCTGCAAGCTCCCTATTGCTTCATCGGTTATGACATGACCGACCACAGGAATACGACCTTGATCCAAAGTGGTCGTTTTAATATCCAATAGCTTGGTTTGGTCATGATAGGCAGTTGAAGGCATGGACATTTGGAGTCCCGTCGCCATATTTGATCAGTTTTTAAGTTTAATCACGTTTGTAAACTATTCTTAGATACACATTACATGTTCATTGTAAATTAAAACTTTATATAATTGGAAGGGGAGGCGGAAAATAATTTTGAAGTCATCTTTTCCTAAAAGTGTCCGCCATTTTGCTTGTTGTTGCTAAGAAATAACAAGAGCATTATGGGTAATATTTATGAAATGACTATCCTATTGATAAAATGAATATGTCTTTTCATTGTGCAGCTGATGATTAGAAGTAGCTATGTAAATACTCATACACATGATTTAAGAACCGAAATGTAACTTTTAGAACCGAAATATTACTCAAATGAATATATTCGGGGATGAGCGACAAAACCATATAATAAGAACATTCACAAACAATTTGTTATTTAGGGTGAAAATATGAAATATTATTTTTCAGATAGCTGACGCAAACTTGTCAAAACACACATCATTCTTTCATTATTGCCTTGCATAACATATGTCAAACTTTAACATGGTCATTATATCTAACCATAAGTACGCTTCAAAGGCTGTACACACTTTTAGGCTATTGCGAATTGAGAAAAAATGATTGGAATCGACATACATAATGCCAAACAAAAAATTATCTCTACTTACATTTTGTAAAGAGGGACTATCGATTGCAAGTTTTATAGATTGTAACCATTGTTGTGTTGTTTGACAATCTACTAACGCATGGACCAAAGTATCTTCAATGTCTATATTTCTCTTATTGCAATAAGTACAAACATTAGAGTAACGAATTCCCCATTTTTTAAGGTTTGAAGCGCAGTTAACTATGTTATGGATGATCTTAAATTGAAACGCCACCAATTGTGGCTCCTTCGTCGAACGTCGACATAAATTCATGCTGTTTATAACGTGTTCCTTTGCTACTCCAAAACGCTCGGACCATCGGTCC
>LQRL01109945.1:1661-13569 GCA_001703475.1 Hydroides elegans | reverse complement strand
TATATATTTATGATTCGAACGAAATACTACATTTTCGAATATCTAATTCACTATAAGGTGCATAATAGTGTACACACGATTATTCTTTAACAGAATCTACCGATTAAAAGCGATGAGTGTATATTGTAAATAAATCTTGTCTCCTGTTTCTTACTTCTGTATAATGTATCGCTTTTGAAAACATATAATGAAATAATGAAATATATGTTACAATAGAAAATGTTTTATGTAAACAGTTATAACGGAGAACGCAAAAAGCACTCCTTTACACTAATAGGCAAGTGTAAAGTCTTAATTACTAGCAGAAATTATGTGGTGGATTAGATAGTTCAATACATGAAGCATGATGCAAACAAGGCAACGTACAGCAAAGGGTTAAGAATAAATAAGAAAAACTGAACATATTTAAATGATGTACATACACCCTTCACTTAAAATGATTAATTACAACTGCTACATTCTGTACCAATGCGCTCATATGGCTTAGATTACTGGTGTACCAAATTTGTCTATGCTGGTGTCTCTGAAAGGTGAAAAAAAAACAACAATTCATTATATATTTCCGAGGCCCTGCATATCTTCTGGACGTTTGTTTTGTGATCTCAGTGTTACTTTTGATAAATTCAACTGAAAAGCATATATGTTTATAACACATGAATCTTTCCCTAATCATTTAAGCATGAATATGGTTATGTAAACGTGAAATTAAAGCATGATTGGAATGATTTTTATATTCAACATTTTCTGTGTTGGTTTCAATATTCTTACACAATTGTCACTCATTTGATTAACATAAATTACAATAACCCGTAACATTTTCGTAAAGTTCAAGCTTTAAAGCACTAGTAAGCATACTTGAGCTTACTTAAACCTGTGATCTTTACATTATATGAAAGAGCGCTGCCACTCATATAAATATTTCCCTTAGGTGTTGTTATATTCGATAAAGAAAGTGTAATACGAATATAAGCAATATAAATTAACTATACTTTACCTTTGAATTTGCAGTCAATAAAAGTCAATGATAAATGTAAGAATGAAGCCCCATATACTACAATATTGTGCACAATGGGGCGTTAGTGAGTTGTTTTCTTTGTGTTTCAGCAATTGCCACACAGACAGAGCGATCAAACCAATTCGCTCAACTATTTATCTAATCTCGGTAGATATATGATCATTTTCAAGCAGGCCATATAACCGCCCCAGGCTATGATTAAACTTTGCAATTATCAGGCGAAGCTCCTCTTCAAAGCCCCTGTTTTTTCTCATCTAGTGTTCTATACGATGAATAAAAAAGAAGTAGAATATATATCGACGTAAATTGTTAAGTTAATAATATGGTCACTTTAAGAGTAGATTAAAAAACAACTATCTTAGTGTGTACTGTTTTAAAAATCAGATCATCATATCATGAATGGCTTATATTAAATCATACATATCTTATATAGCTGATATGCCACAAAAGACAGGCATGGATAATTAGTTTTTTTTTTATTTTAACACATCTCAATGATAGATTTCCACTAATAAATGTCTCTATAGATGTAAAAACCACCTACTAGACATATATTATACTGAATTGTTTATTATTTATTGAAATATTGTGCAACAATATTGGGTGTCTTGTGATTTGTTTGCTTTGTGTTTCAGATAGTTCTACGTATCATCAGTTCCATTAATTCCAAGTATCCAACAGACAGAACGATAACGGTAATTCCTGCAGCTATTTTTTTAAACCTCGGTATGTGTATGATTAATATCCAGTAGGTATAAAAGCCGCCCAGTAGTGTTTTATCATTGTGCGATAAGCAATGGGGATCTGATTCAAAGCTTCTGAATAAAATGTTCATAGTTAAATTCGAAGAAATAAGAATGAATAAATTTCCACTGAATATAATTCATATTTACTGATTCACTCGACGCCTATAATTTGGGTATGTAATTTGTTTTCTCTTTGTTACATACTTTTTGAATAGATATCAAACTGATATTCTACTGAATGCCACTCATATTCCATATAGTTTCCATATAAAATAACAAAAAATAATTTTTGCGGGTTATAACACGTTCCAAACACAAAGAAAACTAATTACAGAAACTTATTTATTTGGCGCCATAGTAGGGTATACAAGGCTCAATTTTGTGAGGTATTTGGTCATATAGTGCTGGTTTTTGTGATAAAAACATTCAGAACAACTTTAAGTGAGAAATACAAAGTTTCATTGAGTGAATCGATTTTGAAAGGTAAATAATATTTTTGTTAAAATTTATAGATTCAAATGTATTCTTAATTCTCAACTAAATAGTTTAGGGAAAGTCATACATTAGCGTTCTCTGACACCGATATTTGTTTAATGAAGTGTGGGTTATATTTATATATCGGGTAACTAAGGTTTATGACTTCATTTTATTACCACTACGTGTACATCAATTGTCACATTATATGATAAGATACGTTATAGCTAAAGCAATATAACTGATAGCCTGTGTTTTCCAATGGTCTTTTCTTTGTTTTTCTTGAAGGATTATAATGATATTCTTAACAGCAAACAATCAAATGTCATATATTTAGACCGTATTGTCCGTCAATGAGGGCCTCTAAAACGACTCACGACGGGGTGCATTTTCGACAAAGCGGTAAAAGAGCATATATGCGCTATGTATTTTAATGTTATATTATACGTTTTATCAACGGATAATTAGCAAAATTACCCTAAAATTTGCATTTAATTTATATTAAGTAAATACTTTTACATCGTTATTGGTTTTATGCTTTTAACAATTAATAGCAGCATTAAAAGTGGTACTTTGATGGACAGACACACAAGTTGTTAATCTGTTCATGTTAAATAATATAATTGCCGTTGATAGAATTCACCTTTTACATTTTTGTTTATTCTTTTAAAAAATGACACTATTTTTTGTTTATCGACCCGATCCTTGAAAAAAACATCACCTCAAACATTTTGACTAAGAATTTTTTGTGTTTATTTTGTGGCATATCTTGGTGTTTTAAACCAAGTTTTCAACCCATTGAAAATAACCTGTTATTATTTTATGAAATGTTAATAGGGACTGGACATTATTTACAAAGGACAATTTTTATTCAGATACTGGTAATTCGAATCTCGATTAGGTTTCATTGTTTATAGTGCTATGGGTAGTATCCGAGATGAAATAGTAACATTTAACATAGGAATAGACAAAATTATAGGTCAATACATTTTCTGTTATTTTAAAGAAAACATCAAAACTTTGTAGATTAGTATCAAACATATAAGTAAAGGACAAAGATGCATTTTTTACTTAGGAGATCTGTAAGAAAAAAAATGAGATAAAAAAGACATTTACCATAAAGATTGGCCTTTCAGTAAAAGTTTAAGAATATTCATACAAAAAACCATTTATAAGTGAATGTCGAACAGACCGAATTTTGTTCGCATCATACTGTATTACCCTAATAAATATATTAGTTTCTCCTGTTTATAATTGTTATCCTCAATTTGTTGTATAGTTTTATTGCATATAAACAGTTGATTACTAATGCTCATCCGCTATGTGAGATATACAATTACTGCACATGCATGCATTGTCCTACTGTAAACCCTCTTATCCGTTATACCATTATTGCGTAACCCCGATAGCTGTACCCAATAAGCCTCTAATTGATATAACATAAGCATAGACAGGTAATGTTAAACCATCTTAATACGAATATGGTATGCGCTTGAAATAAATAAAAAGACAATTACTAAAGCTCCACTATATGCCCATATATAGGAAAAAATGGAAACTTTTAAAACTGAAAGGGTTTAAACACAAATAGGTAAAGACAGATGCATAAGATAGCCAAACAGGCTACACAGTTAATCTAACTTTCAGCGTGGCCCAGATACTCGTTTGCTTTCAATACACTTTTAAAAATATTTAAAATGAGTTTTAATAAGGCATCACATCGTTGTACCGAACCCGGATGGCGGCTACTTTCGCGATCTGGTGACTTCATTAATAAGTCACCTGATCGTAGCGTTTTATATAAAATACATATGTTTAAACTATATACAACCCGCAAAAATGTCGAAATATCTGGATAATCAAAAGATAACAAATAACAACATAATACACATGTCCATCGCAGTAATACCTTTTATTAGTTTTCCTTAATACGCTTCTGGACCTTTCACTTTATGAGTTAAAAGCGGTGCCATTTTGATACCATCAGACAAACAATTGGTGACGTTGGCTGACCAAGATTATCCGGAGGATTCTTTGATACGCTTCTGGACTTTTCACTTTATGAGTTAAAATGCGGTGCCATTTTGATACGATCAAACAAACGATTGTTGACGTTGCATGTAACTGATATAACGCTATATAAAAATTGTTATGTTAGGTTATGCTGTATTGAACCAGGTGGCGTTAATATCATCAGAAATCCTATAAGTACCCGTTCAATCGCAGTAACATTGTGTTATGTTATTGATGTTATGTGAAATTGTTTGTTATTTGCATTCGTTTGTTTTGAAAGCGGCGCCTCAAGTATTAGACAGGGTGGCTCGAAATACTTCAATGAATCAAATCGATCTCGATAAACAAATCAAAGTTAATGTACATTCCACTCTTGATAAAACAATTTATTATTTAAAGCGGTAAAGGGTGCACCAAAACCGCGGTTGTAAAAGCCTATTCGATAAGTCGCCAGCTAGTTGAAGAATGTGGATGATAAAATAAATAACAAATTAATGCCCTCATCGCAGTATGAAATCTTAATTGTTTAAAGTATATTCGCTGCGTGGGATTTTCCTTGTATGTAATCTGCCACGTTTATTAAAAAAATAGCGTCCCATGGGTGCCTAGGTTTCCTAACATTTACCCAACAGTGCGGGGCCTCGTTGGTTCAGAGATAAATGTACCGTGGAGTGACATATTTACGTGTGGATGATCGTTCTGTGAACACCAACTTAATTGTTTTTTTTTCGCCACGGTGGCTCATTATGCTAAAATCCACAAACACGAAAGATTCTAGATAATCCGACTGAGCAAAATTACCTTTATCAGTTCGAGTAAATGTGCTCCCTGTCATTTTTACTTGTTGGGTTTGCAAAACGGTGTCAATTTCTGAGACAATTCGTACATCAATAAGGTAGAAATTACAGACAAGTTTAAATTTCTAAGTAAATAATATAAACAATCTTATCACATAAGTCAATATATTTTTCTTCCATACTCGATATATTAGTCAAAGGGTTATAATATAAAAAAGCAATTAAGAAATATTATTTCACATGATTGCTCATTATAGGAATATGTTGAGGGATCATTTTGACAGCGAAAAGGAGATACGAATCGTGCTTGTCGGCCTGAATGGCGCTGGAAAGACGACTATTCTCCACACACTTGCTTTTGACGAAATTGAAATCGTCACAAACATTGCCGAAATAGGTATTTAAGCAATATCAAAACTACCATGTTTATAATCAAATTCCCAGAATATGTTAATACACATGATTGCAAGATAATTTTGAGATTTTTAAAGCCTGAGACAACACAGTTGTCTACAGTTTGGGTTTATATTAAAAAAACAAACACTTCCTTCTAAATAATTTACAGGTTTTATTGTGGAGACAATTGAAGACAAAAACATCTGCTTAACATCATGGGACTCTGATTGCCAGGAAAAGGGTCGAAAACTGTTGAATTACTACTTACGAAACACACAAGGTATATATTTTTCAAGACGCACAATCTAAGTGATATGTAGTGTATTTGCCATAGGCTTTCTAATAAAAGTTTATAGACAGACATTGTTTAATTTGAATGCAATGTATTATGTATTATAAAGCCCCATTGCCCTTTTCTTAGCCTGAACGGATTGTTTTTCCAATAAATGTTTTGCAGAAATAAAAATGCATTTTCACATGTTATGTTTTATCAAGAATAGACATGCACTAAAATTCATTAATCTTCAAAACTAAAATTATTTCGTGACTTATTTACCATAACGAGCGAGGTGAAGGCAAATCTTTACCCTTTACACACCATTATAATGTGATATTGTTATAGACACATAAGTTATCATTTTTGAGTTTCAGATTTTATATTTAAAATGATACCCAGATCTTACAGATGATTTGTTTATTGATAATCATATGTTTTTTTTGTTTCTAGGTGTGATCTTTGTTGTTGATAGCACCAATAGAGAGAGAATAGATCAAGCAAGAGCCGAACTGAATCAGCTCCTAAAGGAAGACCAACTGAGGGATGCATCTATCCTGGTATTGGCCAATAAACAGGTTAGTATCTATTGGTTGTATCCCCTCCCGCAGTCCCCCTAAATAGCTTCAATTATAATACCCCTATAATACATCCCCCAGTCCCCCTAAATAGCATCAATTATAATACCCCTATAATATATCCCCTCCCCCAGTCCCCCTAAATAGTATCAATTATAATACCCTTATAATCGCATCACATGATTGCCAACAAACAGGTATGTATCTGTTTTTTTTGTATCCTCTCTCAAAATCCCCTAAATTGTATCTATTATAACAACCTATAATTGCATCATGGTTTGCCACGAAAAGTAATAACACATTACATAGTACACAAATGCTTAAATGTTCGCTGCTTTTAAGATCCTCGAACTATTATCCATTATACCATCCCTATAAGCGCAGCTTGGTATGCAATGGAAATTATTTTATTTTTATACGATCGTTAACAAACAGTTCTGTATCTGCTTTTTCGTATCCTCTCCCCAGACCCCCGAAAAAAACATTTAGTATGACGCCCCTATCATCGCATCATGATGCGCAATGAAAAATGATTACTTGGTATACATTTGCCGTAAGATAAGATAAGATAGGATTTATTGATTGTAATAATTCCTATCCTGATTGCAGTAATTCTCGTTGCTTTCAAGAACCCAGAAAAAGTATCCATTATACCACCCATATAATTGCATCATGGTGTGCAATAAAAATAATAACTACTGACACGTTTTCTGCAATTTTTGTTTTGCGAACAAACGCGTCCGTATTGGTACTCCTTCTGAAATATTATCCTTGATAGCACTCCTTATATTGCTTATGGTGTGCAATTATAATTTATTTCTCTACAAATTGATGCTCTTTTCCTAGCAATCTTATACACATCCGATAATAGAATTGTGTAATAATGAGCATTTGATTAATTACGTAATGTTTAGATAACACAACTTTAGAACTCATTTTCTCGTTACCGAGATATATGTTTGTTTATTTTTCCAGAAACTGATAAGCTTCACAACTATACCTATAACAAGATATGTTATCAATATCAAAGTGGTGCAGTTACATTTATGACGTATTGATTATGTGTCTCCCCTCGGGTCCTTAAAACAACAGGTCCGTGTTCAATTTCAGAATATGAGGCGAACTATATAGTTGAATCAGTACATTTGATGTAACCTTCGGTTGTTCCCTGATCCTTTTTACGTATTAAAGCGATTTCTCTGATAACTTCTGTTTTAAATAGGATGTGCGTGACGCTATGACTGCAGCTGAGATCACCGACAAAATGGGTCTGCACAGTATTTGCGACCATGCCTGGTACATTCAAGCCACCTGCGCTACAAGTGGAGACGGATTTTACGAGGGCCTTGATTGGCTGGGCGGCGAATTGACAAAGAAATAAATAGATTGATATTATTTTATTTAGAAACATGTATAAGCCGTAGTTGATCTGACACTCTTATTATCACTAATGGACATAGGTTGCTACTTGTTGCCAGATAAAGAGTTGTAGTTACAGTCTGTTCAAATTAATTGTATAGTTACTGTGCGCATATCCTTCGTATTTTTATGTAGAAATAACTTTCATTATTTGATGTTGGATATAGGGTAGTAGTTGCAATCTGTTCAACTAAACTATACATAGCTATTTTAGCATCAATAAGCATTGCGCTCTTGTCAGTAGGTAGACGTTACAATTTGTTGCAGTGATAAATAAATAGGACGAAATTAGATCGCTGTTCATTTATTTTGACCATATGACAATAGTAGACTGTATATTCAAGCTTAACCAAACTTTTTATCCTACTTTGAAGGCTGTATTTTGTGTCGTAAAGAAATTTTGTCAAGGTGATGTTATTTAACAACACAAAAAATATTTATCATACCCATAAACAAGTCTGAATAGCAACACAAGGAATTTGCAAGTATTTTACACGGGCATGCTAGTTACTTAGCCACAAGATTTTGGAATTATATATAACCTTCATTTAGTGTGACTTCGTGCCTTAAGAAAATGAAATATGAGGAAACTAGTGCAACCGCCCTTTTGAAACATCATCGCCATAACCACAAGGAAAGCAAGGAAACGCGATAATGAATACAACAGCAAACGAAAACAATTCAAAGCTATCAAAGCCTTTGACAAGAACTATCTTCATTACAAATTGACTTTTAAGCCTCGATAAACAGCATGGAAACATCTTGAATAAACAATTTCACGTTCGAGTTGAAACATTCTAGATGTCGTATTAGATGCATATTCTTTGCTCAACCAGAAAAAGTATATATCAAACAATGATAACATCAATACTGTTCCGGACAAAATGGGTATGGTTATTAAAACGTTCGATCAAATGTGGTAAAGGAAAGACGGCATTCCATTGTATGTTTCCATTACGAGGTAGAAAATCAAAGGTTTCAAGGTATGTTGACATCTTAACATAGCTGATAGAACCCAAGCCGATGCGAATTTGCAGTACGATTAAGGTTAGACAGTTCTGAGTTACATATATTCATAATGAGGTAGGTATTAAGAAATATCGTTGGAATTGTTTATTTCAATATTTTTATTTTTATAAACCACCTATTGCAAACCAAAGCATACGGTCATTTGCATGATAGGATATTGAATAATAATTTATTTTACAGTTGTTCTGTCAAGTGTGTATGTCTTTGATGTTCTGTTATACTGGAATCGTCCAAATAATTGTACAATCGCTGTTAATATCAATGATGATTCCAAAATTAATAGTGTTGAATGTTTTTGTATCTTTTGATTATCATAAATGAATTATAATTGACAAGGATAAAATGAATAGAATTTCGAATTCACTTGTAAACTCACTAGACATGAATAAATTATGTTGACTACCTAATCATATGCGTGTATAGATATTTTTATTTATTTTTTAATAAAATCATTCTTACAAGTATATTTGTTTCTAGAAACTAAATATATGAAATTTATGTAGGCATACTCTATTTTTGTCTTAATTATTATAAGTATATTTGCATTTGTTGATTCATTTTTTAAACAAAAACATTTTTCTAAGTAAAGCAAGCGCTTACTGATTATCAAAAATCATTTAATCTTCGGATTGACCAACGTTGGTGGCAGATATAATTTTCCATGTGTTCTGACATCATTATGCATTCATGTAATGGATTCATTGTTATTCATAGTTATCTACACTTTTTGATTTTCGTTAAATGACTACCTAACTAATCAGCACATTGATCTATCATACAAAAGCACATTTTGTCGATAACATTCGTTGTCCTTTGTTGGCCAGCAGTTTGGTGTACATGTAATGAGAGCAATCCAGGGGAACACTTAATCCGAAATAGCCATTACTCACTTGATCAGTGTCCGGGGTGGCTCTATATATTTCAATTACAAAATCCATTAAGACGTAATTATCTGGATAATCTCAATCTATCGCAATATTTTTTTGTATCTTAATGTGTCACGGCGGTGCTGCTCCTTTTCATGTGTTTTAGTAGAAAAAAGGTTATAACAAATATAATTGCACATAAACTGATAGATTTGTATTCACATGTCATGCTATTTTATATCATTTATATTTTATTTAAGTTTAGGTAATTTAATTTCCAAGCATATGGACGATTAAAAATGCATGTTTCAAGTTACTTTTGATAGGACTCAATTTGTAATGTGTTGTTCATTTATACACGATTATTATCACAGACAAAAATGTAGGCTAAGTTTGTGAATAAAATAGCAAAAAAGCCAGATAGAACTAAGCAGGGATATCAAAGACTAGTAAAAACTATTTTGACACCAATGTATGCTTGTTTATACAAAAGAATGGTTCATCTTTAGCATTACTCGTCATTCTCCTTAAATTGTGTGGATGTGTTTGTTTTTTTTTTGGGGGGGGGAATTATAAGGAATACATGATTATTGATACAACTCACATATGTTTTACATTTGAAACGTAATTGATGGGATACTATATTCAATCGGTTCATTTATAATTCGCCTCTCAGTTATAGCTATGGGAGCTCACCAGACGCGGATGTCACTAAACATTTTCGAAATCAAACATGAGTTGCGGATACTAATGGTAGGGTAAGAAGCCGCTGGAAAGACTACCATTCTCAATAAACTTGGTTTAGATGAGTTTCTTACAACCATTCCCACTAAAGGTAACCTTAGCATATTGAAACTACTATTTTGATTGTAAAAAGTAACCAATCGTAAAAATATCTCAAACTACTCTAGAAACTGTTACATACAAAAACATCGGCTTAATTGCATTTGATGTAGGTGGTAATGACGATATGAGCGACCAATGTGGTCGACCAATGTGGAAATAACTTCATCCGAAACACACAAGGTTATTAGGGAGCTACATGTTGTATAATTTTTAAAATAGTGCCTTTCGCATCTCTAGGTCTGATAATCGTGTGGTCTAATGGTTAAACGTACTCATTATTGATAGCATATCATTGAAAAGGTGAAACGATTTTTTCTATCTAAATAGATATGTAAACATTTGATTGCAGAGTAAAATAATAAAAGTGAATTTTACTACTTTATTGTTATACGATTTCGCTATGTGCTCAATGTTCACTTTATATTTTATATCATTTCCGTTTTTAGCTATAATCTTCGTATTAGATAGTAATGATAGAAAGAGAGTGGGTGAAGCAGGAACCGAACTAAAGCAGCTCCTTAGCGAAGAGGAATTGAAAGAGGTCGCTGTTCTCGTATTTGCAAACAAACAGGTACGTACCCATATCATATTGTCAGATGCCATATTATCTCTTCCAAAACAAATTCATTTGTTATACCCCGAAATTCGCTGTATTTTGTGTATTGGTAAGTTATTACATGATAAATATTTATTGATCTATGTGTCTTTTTCAAAGCTCCCAATGTGGCCAGGCCCTTAGACGCTTAGATCCAAGGTTGCAAAAAAGACATGGGTGAGCTATTATCGAGCAGGTTGGGGTTTTTAAACATGTTCATCGATTACCACATACTACCGGATAACTTAAGGTTTGAATTTGTTCTGATTTGTTCAAGAGATTTTACATAAACATTGAAATGTGGGAAAATAGCTTCTAAGAATGTGAAACATATGAATATCTGAAATAAACATGTTCCAGGTATATAGTGGGGTGGTTCACGAATCTTTGTTTAGAATTACTGTATGGTAATTAATAAGTCCTAATTGATACCAGAAAATGTTGGAAAAGTAATCAGAATATTGAATCGACTCTCAATGTCTAAATCATTGGCATGGGCGGAAAACCGAGCAGGTGGGCGCTTAATCGACATTTTGGAAAATTTAATGGGTGGGCGGATAGCCGGGTATGGACGCTTACGCGGTCATTTACAGCTTATATATACAATTTTGGATTTAATTACAAAAACATATGCACGTACATGATGTTACACTCCTGCTACTTGAATGATAGACGCTTTACGTGTTTATTGGCTTTAAAATCAACCCACTCAGCAAAGGTTCGTTTTATTAGATTCCTTTTGACGTTATTCGCTTACATCTTTTTTTTCCTATATTTAGTCCAGGTATAAATTTATCTGAGGTAATCTTAAGACGTGTTTTCACCGTCAATATCTGACATCTAAAGGAATTTTAGTGAAA
>LQRL01109944.1:25203-37531 GCA_001703475.1 Hydroides elegans | reverse complement strand
TTAGTGCATTAATCAATAATGACATAATTAAGTCTGTACTAAAATCGGTCTTTAAAGAAAAGTATGTCGTAAAAGAAAATCAGTTCGCAAATAAACATTAAGCGTCATATTACATGCAAATCATTTCGAATTTACACATAAACACATTCCATATTGTATAATCGAATTCTGTTCCGATAGGTATTGTTTTTTATTAGTATTTTCAATTAACTTTTTACCTTTTCTATTTTGTATGTGAAAGATAAAAAAACTGGGTAATAATGGTCAGCCTCAGCCTCGCATGTCAAATTTTACTTCAGAAATGAAACGAGTCGTTAGCATTTTGTATTCGATGCGTTCCTTGACACTCAGCCAGTGTAGGTTGACTAATGCCGGGTTTATATGATCATATCGTACAGAACGAGTGACCAATCGTGCGGTTACGCGGAAAACGCGCTGCAACTTAGTCAGAAAGTAATCCGGGAGGTTCACATACAGGGAATTGTATTCTAGCTGGAATATAGCTTTGAGATTTTTAACGCATGTACGATAGTTTTGGCAGCACCGCCTTTGTCCTGTGAATTTTGCATTCGCGATAGAAATATCTCATGATCGACGACATCAAATACCGAGGATAGAGCCACAAGGGTTTTTTTTCTTTGTGTTTATTTAGCTTCACTGATGAAATATCTAAACTTATTAAAGTATATTTCTTTTGAAAACCATATGAATGTTCTACAAATAAAGTAAAAACAGCGCCTTATGAAGATTGAAACAGAATAAAAACAAAAAATATAAAACCACATGTAAAGTGCAAAAAAAAAAACTTAAAATATCCTGATATTATACTATTTTACTCTGTATGTGTTTTAAATAGGTGAATAATAGAAAATTGTATAAATGTGATGTTAAGTTTCTAAATAGTATAAATATCTACAATTGAGAAAAAAACCGAACAGAACCGAGATTTGGGTCTTCGGTTTTCGGTTCGAACCGAACCGTGAATTTTTCTCGGTACACGGTTCTCGGTTCGAACCGTCACACCCCTAATAAAAAATACTGTTTTAAAGACGACTGTCATTGCCTCTCTGCTTTTATATCAACTTTATTGGCAAAGGCGTTCTTTTATATTTCACTTATTTTAGAAAAAACAGTTCGTGAGTCACTCATAAACCCTCGAGTGTAAAACTTATAGGAATATAAGTAGAATAGCGACAAACTTATTTCAAATGTGACCAATCCCTTTAAGTGTCTACACACTTTTGTCCCAGATGTCTGTAACCCGAGTGCTTCTCATGTGTCAAATAGTCGTC
Organism: Hydroides elegans; assembly: GCA_001703475.1. Classification (NCBI taxonomy): domain Eukaryota; kingdom Metazoa; phylum Annelida; class Polychaeta; order Sabellida; family Serpulidae; genus Hydroides; species Hydroides elegans. The sequence goes on along the minus strand of LQRL01109944.1, from coordinate 36,239 downwards.
AACCTGGATAATGTATAACGTCGGCGCACCTGGACGAAGCTCTATTTTAATATAGACATCGCGCATTTCAAGTATATTTGGATGGCTGGAAACTGGGTCATCAGGCGCGGATCCAGAAAACGGCAGTCAGGGGAAGCCAGAGTATATCATATAGACGCAGAATAGGGGACGCCATTGCATTTTTGGTATTGTGTACAAAAGTCGGACTCGCCGCAGGGACCGCCCTCGCTTAATCCTGCCTGGTCGTGCTATTGCAACATATGCTATGATTCCTGTTCATACATGGCATCTTAGATAAAGCGTAAAGATTTGTTACGCATGTCCAGCGACAAATAAAAAATATATAAACTTGTATAATGCCAGAGTTCTTGAATATACATAAACTATATTTGCCATCGATATTGATTCAACTCGACTTTCAGTTTCGCTGCGAAGAATTGGTGCATGACAGCAACCTTAAATTAAATCTATAAAGTTAGATATAAATAAACATGGACTGTCTGTACTTTATATAAGTTCTAAGGTCAATGACCTACAATTTAATATTCAAGTTATTTATTCATCCTCAGACAAAACTTTCATAGACTAATTATTAACTGGTCGATATCTAAGTCGCTAAATTTTACTCCTTAACATCATCAATCAATAGAAAAATTGTCACCTCTCGACAAAATCAGTATTTGCAACATTACAAAATAAACGACAAGTTGCATTGCTGTTGCTATTATGCTATGCGTAAACGTTTGCCTAACCTCAGTTTGCAGTGACATCGTGTTGCAAAATTTAAGCAGAGATGACGCGACGTTAATCGGACCCGTGCGAGGTATGACGAATCAGTACAAAATAAACGTTAATAAAAAGTTGAATTTTATATCGATTTAAAAACGATTCAATGATGTTGAGCATTATTTCACTAAGGGTGTTCTTTCTTAAGTGTCAGTTACCTTTCTGCCATCACGATGTAGTCTGTATTGTGTACTTATCTTGAGACTTTTTTTAAAACGTCTACTGTCGAGAAAATTATCATAATTATGATAATGGGACCGACGACTTTAACCAGTTTTGGGTCATATTTAGTATAAAGTCAGGACACTTAAATCTAACACGAAACGCGACTAGCTCTTAAATCGCAACACACGTTTATGTGCGCTAGGGCCTGGACACATTGGAAGCCTTTTCTTGCTTTTTCTCCCTAACAAACCAGTCTTCAAAAGTATTCTTAATGGGAAACTAAACAAAAAGTACAAAAACGCTCGTTTATTTTGGTGTCCCATAAGGAGTAGGCCTACGTTGGTAGACAGGTTTGTTATGGAAAAAACAAGGCTGTTATTGATCTTTCGTCAAACTGATATCCACCTCAGGGTCTGGCCACACTGTAACTTTAATCGAGCTATTTGTTTCCAAACTGAGTGATTTTATCATTAGTTTTTATGTAACTTTTTTCAAACTTTAGATTGTTTAAGTGCTAAAACCTACATTTAGAGCTTTATGAATCTTCCAGCATGACCAGAATCTAACGCCATATACTTGTGTTGTACTTGATATTTTGTCAATTCGTAACTGCACGAACATCCTCGAAAATTCACAAAAATGCAAAGAACAAAAAGACTTATTTGTTTTGTTATTTTATTCAAAAGCAGAAAAAAACATTTGCATACATATATTCGCACAGGTTTGGTCATGGTTGTACAAAAAGTCGTGCACTGTGCAATATTCAATGGTTGTGCAAGTTTCTATGGACGACCTTGATATTCCATTATTTGACCTTAATATTCTATAATTTGACCTTGAAGCTGGCAAGTAATCTCGTGGACAAATGTCATTATTATCAAATCTTAAATATTTTCACAGCACCATTACGAAATGTCGACAAAAAAGTAGAAATATATGGAAAGTTATTACGTCAATAAATGCTTATTCAAACTTATGTAAAAATCTAGCCCGAAAATAGCAACAATGAAATTCTATTCTCATTGTTGAATGCAATATTTGTCTAATTTTGAACAAAATAAGTTCTTTTTTGAGAAACACTAGACAAGTTCATATAAGTTTGAATGAGCATTAATTTATTTTCCAACTATTATATCATAGAGTCTACATATTAAGCATACAGTATAAGCCTATTAGAATTATGCATCAATGTGAAATATCAACAGTTGAGTAAACATGTTTATGTTTTCAATTACCGATTAGAGTGTCTATATCGAGATAACAACTAAATTTCTTAACACATAAATCACTATCAAACAAAACTTAACGATTTGATCAATCAATTTATACATAAACGCTTACGAAATAAATAACTTCAACAATTGAATCACTCCTATATGGGCCCAAAAGCATCGTTTCAAATTCTGAATAATTTCCTCGAAGACAAAATCAAAATTGATAAGCGTAATTTAGATAGATACCGTCTAAGTTTAACTAATGCATTAGCAAAAAATTACAGATAAAAACAAATTGTTATATTTAATACTACATTTGCTTTAAAAAATCAAAACTTAACGCTATATTAATGATTATTGATTACATAAACTAATTACCCAGAGTACATATATGTATGTTTGAGCGTAATAAATATAAAATAATATATCAAAGTAGCACCAACGAACGGAAGTAAGAAAGACCTTGAACCTAAACAAGACTCGGTCACTTCCAGAAATAATACGAATATATACTACAATCAAAAATTAATTATTAAATCGACTTTATTTTATTTTATCTTTTTGTGAAAAAGAAAGATAAAAATTAAGCCTTTGTATATCATAAACCCATCGAAATCGAAGCAGACAAGACAAGCGCTTATTCGAAATGTACAGTCGTTTAAGTTTATACACAGCTGGCCTAACAGTTCTTCAACATACCCATATGTAAACTTCAGAGTATTGCTATGGAAAATTTGGTAGTTCTTTTTTAGCCAAAAAAAAATACATCACTAAAAGCCTTCCGGGCACATATCATTTGAAGCTGCTGTAATTTTTAATATTTTAAACAAATACTGTCTGGTGTTGAAATGGTTATGAACTTAATAACCTGTCGATGAAATAATTATGAATTTGTCGTGCTTTTATTCATAGGTCGGTCAAAGTATAGAAATGGAAATTTTGGAAGTTAGTTTTTTTTTCAAAAAGTTCGAACGTGCGTATAGGCAATATCGTTTTAACAAAAGTGAAAAATTCCCAAATGTCTATGAAATCTAAATCACTTAAGATGAAATAATAGGATGTAACGTTTCAGAAAAAAATAATCTTTTATATTATGCCATCATATTCGACCTCTGTTAAGCAATTATTCTTACAAATTCAATAAAAACATTTGAAAAGCTTATTGTTCAGTTCGGCTATTTAGCGCTTTATAATTGATGTTACGTCAACAGAAAAGTGTAACTTTATACCGATTGTATTGCAACACTAACAAATTACAATAACACCCTCACTTGCATCATATGATGAGGAATAATAGTAAACTGTATTCAAATATCGGGTTTAGTTACACATTTTCCTTTACATCTTGCACTTTAAATCGTTTAACGGCATAAGCATGTACTGATTCAAAGATACATATTTTACAGTCTGTAAAATAGAAATAGTTAGATATTAACAAGTCATTTTTAACATATTTTCTTAACTACCCCCGGTATATGGGATTCCATTCAAACACATTATGCTGATTCTAAAATAAAATTATTTCTTAATAAATATATAGATATAAATCTGACCATTACAAAATACAGTGAAAAGTTAAATTTTGTAAATATAATATACAAAGCACTTTAAGTTGGAGCTTTGTCCTGCTTTTTATTAAAGTACAAAATAACTTACTAGAAATAAAAGCAAGATTATGTACGATACATATTCTAATATTTAGGTTAAATAATGCAAACTTGGTAGATCATACACAAGTACATCATTAATAAATTTGATTTGAAAATTCACTTAAACAACGTACACATTTATTCATGGGATAGCGAAACCTAAAATTTATGTGAAATAAACAACTATGTAGGCTTCATATCTTTAGCTTAATCTACCATTTGAAAAAAAAAGATATTCCACAGCAATGAACTACTTATATAAGAAATCAAGATAAATCAAGCACCACAAATGTTGAAAATCAACGAAAAATATCATAAATATATTCACGCCGATTTCAAAAAAGACTAAAACCAATAGTATACAAAATCAATATCTTACAAACGAAGATGTAGTTTGTCATTTTTGTCATTTAATCGATATTCAATACCCTCTAAAATAAATCAGTAGTAATAATAAATTGCATACGTGGCGCATAACACTGACTGTTATCTAAGAACAGTACTAACTAATAATCTGTTCTCCTAGACTCTAGTAGTCTATATTCTAAGGCTTTTGCTGCATTTCGTAATCTCAGTGGAGTCTAGCAACATATACAGATAACACATCTTTGGCTCTGCTAAGATGCATCCGTAAATCTATACTGCCATTTTTTGGGAATGTTTTTTTTATAACCGGTTTATGTATTGCACTTTCATACATGTAGTAAAAACACCTTAATTTATCTATTTCGTATAAACGATTTATACACTTTTTGATTTGATCAAAATATATACGATATTGCCTACTATGGCCTAGATTTCCTAATACATATCTTGCTTTTGTAAAGATCTTAATCACTTATGAATATTTGATTGGATGGATTTTGTAAATCCTTCTTTTAAATTTGATTACAAAATATACAGTATGTATTAATTACCTTACATTTTTTGCAAGTTCTCGATATTCTGCTATACATATACAAAATATTAAACCGTTTCTTCTAATATCCTTATAAACAGTTACCGAATGTATAAATAATTGTAAATAAATACGACAAAGGGGTTTTGACAATTTCAATTTAACGCTGTTTGTTTAATGTATTGCCCAATGGAAATTTTATTACACTGTCATTTGCCCAAGCCTTTTCTACAAAATTTATGAAAATCAAAAACTGCGAAACACAACGTTTTTAAGGCAGAATTCAGGCATATTTTCAACATAAATGACATTTCAATCCAATGCATCAGTGGCTTAAGAAAAACATTATCAAAATAAAATAATACAATATATTATACATAATTACTTGTCCTTTTAACACGATGGATTCTCATAATAACATCTTCGTGGCATTATGGTCAACATAATCCCTCCAATTCCCTAAAAAAAAATCACTCATAAAACTAAAATTTATGACAACAAACACATATCCACAAATATTTTTTTTTTTTACAATTTGAGAAGGTACTTAAAGAAAAAAACTTTTACTCCGCTAGTTTCATCTTTTAAATAATTCAGTAGGTACCTTATGCCAAAAAAACTTTATTCCCTAAATTCCATTTCTTATAATTCAGTTCCATTTATTCCCTCAACTCCACAAACTCCTTCACCCTCTCCAGTATATCCGTCGAGCACATAACCGCATCACACGCCATCTCCTTACTATACTCCTCATGCGGAATAATCATGAAGTCAATCGGATCCGGATTATAGAGCTTCGAAGCATTGCCAATGATCTGCTGAAGCTTCATGGCGAGGCGACGAAGCTCCAAGTCTTCGATTGTGGCGGCCAACACGGCTAAGTCGTGGTTGAAACTCGTGACGGCGTCCACAGAGAATTGGGCGGCTTTGAGGGCCTTTTCTGCCGCCTGTACGGGGTGGGAGAGAAAATGAAAAGAAAATTATATGATTTTTTTTTATCCAAACCGATATGTTTGTGAATGGTCTTATTGTATGTTTTTTTGTGACTTTAGTATTGCAAAAAAAAAAAATCAAATAAATCAAATAAATAATTGGTTTTAAATCGACAAAGCCATGAATATTCATTAGAATTCTATGTATTAGGGCTAGGTTGGGGCGTTCAAATAACCGAACAATGTATCACTTTTTCTTATTTTCTAAATCATAAAAGGTCAAATGCATCATTGGCGCAGGTTTTAGTAAAGTGTTTAAGTTTGCGCTGGGGAGCGCATGTCCTCGGTGTGTCTAGTGGTTATTGTCTTTACCAATGATTTCGGACCTCACTATCTCGAAAATTGGATTTTGTTTATATGCCAAGATATTTCTATGAGAACCACAAAATGGTGTGTAAAACAAGTCAACAATAAAATGGTGTGCAAAATACGTCAGTTAGATCCTAGAAAATATGAATATGGACTCTTTTTTACGATAAATTTAGTCCAATAATAACGCATTATTGTGGAGGAGGAAAACATTTGTTGCGAGTTGCAATTACACTCCAAATTGCAAAAATCGACACCATTTCTAAATATGCCCCATGTAAGGAATGGGAGCAGAGTTCGGGGCTAAAAAGTCCGCCAGTAACTTTTAATCATAAAAGGTCAAATGCATCATTGGCGCAGGTTTTAATAAAGTGTTTAAGTTTGCGCTGGGGAGCGCATGTCCTCGGTGTGTCTAGTGGTTATTGTCTTTACCAATGATTTCGGACCTCACTATCTCGAAAATTGGATTTTGTTTATATGCCAAGATATTTCTATGAGAACCACAAAATGGTGTGTAAAACAAGTCAACAATAAAATGGTGTGCAAAATACGTCAGTTAGATCCTAGAAAATATGAATATGGACTCTTTTTTACGATAAATTTAGTCCAATAATAACCCATTATTGTGGAGGAGGAAAACATTTGTTGCGAGTTGCAATTACACTCCAAATTGCAAAAATCGACACCATTTCTAAATATGCCCCATGTAAGGAATGGGAGCAGAGTTCGGGGCTAAAAAGTCCGCCAGTAACTTTGTATGGAGGACTTAGCCGTTTTCAACCTCCTATCCTTCTCCCGATCTACATTTGGCATATTTAAAGTCGTAGTAGATTCTTGTAGCTGCTAGATTATGTTCATTAAGTTCAGTGATTATCATTATAAAAGGGAATTTCATTTTTTAGTAATTTTAAATAAACTGTGCGCTTTAATTTAGAACCTGCAATAATATCCTTTACAAATGATATCTGATGCCTTTACGCTCAGACATGGTCCGACCCTCCCAAACCTCACCACATCAAATCTCAAAATCCTTTCCCTCACCTAATGCGCTATGAAGCATGACATACTCATATGTACAAACATAAATACGAAACCTTCCATTTACCTAAATTTCTTATTTAGGATTCTATCAATTCAATTTCAGACAATATACCAATACAGATGTTATTCCTCACCTGATGCGCTTTGAAGCATGTCCACTCATACGCCGGTTCCTTTGTGTCGTAATCATTATCAGCCGCCCTCAAGTCCTCTTGGGCCTGTTTCAAGAACCTCTTTGCCTGGTTGGGTTGTGGGTTGCTGCTACTGAAGGAGGGAGGCACGTCGAAGTTGTCAAAGTCCTTGGCGCGAGAGGAGCTGTACTCGCGCTGGAAGAACTCCTTGTAGCTGTATGGGAGAAAATTAAATATGAATGATTAAATTATACATTATAACGTACTTTACACTATGCATCAAAATCACAAATTGTCACGATAACTATCCTTGCTTTCTTCGGTGTCGTTGGACACAGCTAGCTGATTTTTTTAGAATATCAATAACATTTCATTGAAAGGTTTTGAAAAAGACATTAATTTCTTATAAATCAACTATTTTAATGATATCTTAATCAACATTTATATCTATGCAAGGGTTAAAAACAGACGAAAACTAATTACCAACAACCTTGCCGAAATTGAAGTTGCTGTATTTACAGAATAATGATCGATGTGCCCAATATAGCTTTGATACTGCCATTCAAATAACATCTCAGCAGAGAACGTCTTTCACACAAAGCAAGAATACAACTGAATTACATTTTCTCAAAACACTCACCGTTCCCTTTGCTGCTTGTGCTCCTTCGCCCTCTGATTCACTTGATCAAAGAAGAACTGATAGGCACTATAGAAATTCTTCTGGAACGTCTCGCTTCTCGAGAACGGGTTACGTGGATCGAAGTTGAATTGGTTGAGAATATCTTCGAATTTCTCCGGACGCGGTAGACCGAGTTCGAGGCGCTCGATCTCGGAGCCGATATGTTGGGTGATCATGGTAGAGAACTGCTCGTTGCCTAGAGGGAGATCAACATGACATTTAGAGAAACCTAATGATTAAGAAATGTTGCCTGTTTTCAGTTGTGTTGAAGAACTTTCATTCACTAGACTACTCAATTGACAATCTTGATATCCGCGCGTTATTTCGTTTTTTTTTAAAGGGATACATACAAAATTGCTGTCCATTAGACGTCACTGGTACTAAATCTATATAGATAATCCCTGCCCGATTTTTTTATTACAAGCCCGTTATTAGATAATAGAAGCTCAATCTTATTGAGATGTGAGATGCTTTTTATCCTGTCACCAGCGCATCAAAAATCGATTGAAGGACGCATACAAAAGTAGATCACGTTAAAAAGCGCTTACCAATATTCTTATCTGGATGCCACTTCAACAGCAGTCTCTTGATGATCTTCTTCCTTTGGGCCTCGGGCAGTTGCCATGCCTCCTCCAAACAATCGGAAACTTCCTCTAAGACTTCTTCAGGCGTCTTGTCATCGGTGTCACCGGGATCGGGCATGTTCGTGCCTAAAAAAGGGAAATCATTGTTTAATGCCCATATCTATTTGTTACGTTTTAAGATTCAAATATTTTTGTTGAATTGGTAAGAAATAAGAACCGTATATAATTTGCTTATATTTTGTTTATACTTATTACTTTTGTTTATCATTATTCCATGTCGCCCGGATCGGGCATGTTCGTGCCTATATAGGGGAAAGATTTTTATTTAAATATTATGTTCACAAAATGTATATTTGTGATTTTTACATTGATAAGAAATAAACAAACCGTATGCAATTCTTTATAATATTTTCCTAATTATTTTCTAGGGTAGGGTAGAGGTAGCAATGAGTTTATCCCGATGAGATCTGGTGGGTTCAAGCCTAAAGAGGGTAGGGGTTACTATACTAAGAGTCAAAAGTACGGAATATTATTTAAAAAAAAAAACTCTACAATTTATATGAGAAAATATATATTTTTCAAACAAAAAGATAATGAAAGTTTTGTATCTTGGTTATACTTTCTGAAATTTTCAGATCAATTGATAATCATTCAATGTGAGTAATGAGCACGTAAAGCACACAGGGGTCGAACTCAAAAGTCACACTTACGCATATCACTGCATGTATGGCCTTTTAAACGCCTAGTTACCTCAATTACAACATGGCTCTATGGTTGCTATGCATAAAGCAAACGCATTGGGAGATTATACGTTTATATTTTATAGCCGAAACAATGAGTCTTTTTATATATCTGATGATAATCACTTGGTATTATTTCAGTCTTGGTTGCCTTGGCGTTGATCAGCCCGAAAAGGAAAACAAAATCGGTGGAAAGGTACCCTAATTTAAGAAATCCAATTAAATGTTCTCGGAACAACCCCATTTTACATTGAAAATGAAACCGAAAGCGATTTCTAAATGTTAAACGTGCTGTGACTTTCAAACGAAACAAATCTTATAATGTTATTAACCCGAATAAAAATGCCTCATTATTTTTCGCATCAATTTCTTGGTACCAAGTATGCGCAAAGTGAAAAAAAAAAGCTCGATGATTCGAGACAACCGACAATGGCTGCAATAAAATCTTAAATAGGTCGATTATCGAATGCGTTTTGAGTATATGCACATGTCTCGGTTTTAATGACATGAAACATTGCTAAACTCTATAAAATCGCAGATTGAGTTGATCTCTCTCAAGTTATTACTCGTGCCCCTATCCTCCGAACTAGACAGAGCCCTTATGAGTGTTTGTTGGGCCTAATACGTTCATTATGAAACTATTCGCAAAGTAAAGGAGCTGTTTGATACCACTAAGGGTGTCTGGCGTTGAGCCCCGGTTTCCCCTTTTTGTACTTGCGGAAAGACACTGGCTTTAATAACCAGGCTACTTAGGGAAGAGTGCATGTTACAGATATGACCCAGTTTTTTAAAGACAATCTAGTAACAAAGCTGTTTGTGACGTCATAATGGCGCATAAATGGGTTAGTTAAAGGTAAATGTCATTGTACGCATTGCTTTCCGCAAACTTCCTAGTTTTTTTTCTTTTCTTGGAACAATCGTTTCAATTGGTGTTTCATGTACAAATGTAATTAGTCTGAAAGTTTGAAAAAATATCAAACTGCTCTTGACAATGTAAGCAAATATAAAAGTCACATCGCAATTCCATATTTTAATCTGTTAGAAACTGTCTCAAAATGAAAAATCCTACATTTATGAATAATTTTAACGAAGTTCCACTGTTTATGCTTCAAACAGAAAGGGGATTAATAATCCAGTTGATATTGCCTCTCACATATTCAGTATATGTAGAGCAAAATGATATGTAAGTGTAATACCGCCACACAAGGAAAAATTTACAAGAAAAAAAATTACCGGTAAATATCTGAAACTCGAAAGCAATTATTGGTTTCGAGTTTCAGATATAAAATATTTACCGGTAATTTTTTTTTCTTGTAAATTTTTCCTTGTGTGGCGGTATTACACTTACATATCATTTTGCTCTACATATACTGAATATGTGAGAGGCAATATCAACTGAATTATTAATCCCCTTTCTGTTTGAAGCATAAACAGTGGAACTTCGTTAAAACAAACAAGGATAAACAGAACTATTGCTTTAACGGTTGTAGGGCAAAATCCCCGTAGGGCAGAAGCCCCGCGATTTTTGCAGCTAGGGCGAAAGCCCCGCGATACTTTAACGTACATATTTTCATAATTTATTAAATATATCGATGATATGTTTTTATTCAAGCAAACAAAAATTATAAGTGCAACTATTCACGACTCAAAAACATGTTCTCATCAAACCGCCCTGTTATTTAAATGATCAGATTAGCTGAATGTGTGAATGGATTAAGAGCTTTTTGCTATTGATTACATCATTGACTCCATAATTGCAATCGGCGATGCGAATTAAACATTTTTATAGTGCCTTCGTTTAATAATAATGGTTATTCAAAGCAATAAAACAAAAAATATTTGCGCTTT